>JADBJO010007808.1:7500-10000 GCA_016801955.1 Conus betulinus
ATGAAAGCACAGACCTCTGTCGGTAACTGTACAAATGAAAGCACAGACCACTGTCGGTAACTGTACAAATGAAAGCACTGACCACTGTCGGTAACTGTACAAAGCAAAGCACAGGCCACTGTCGGTAACTGTACAAAGGAAAGCACAGACCACTGTCGGCACCTGTACAAAGGAAAGCACAGACCACTGTCGGCACCTGTACAAAGGAAAGCACAGACCACTGTCGGTAACTGTACAAAGGAAATCACAGACCACTGTCGGTAACTGTACAAAGAAAAGCACAGACCACTGTTGGTAACTGTAGTAAGGAAATCACAGACCACAGTCGGTAACTGTACAAAGCAAAGCACAGACCACTGTCGGTAACTGTACAAAGGAAAGCACAGACCACTGTCGGCACCTGTACAAAGGAAAGCACAGACCACTGTCGGTTACTGTACTAAGGATAGCACAGACCATTGTCGGTAACTGTACAAAGGAAAGACCGCTGTCGGTAACTGTACAAAGGAAAGACCGCTGTCGGTAACTGTACAAAGGAAAGACCGCTGTCGGTAACTGTACAAAGGAAAGCACAGACCACTGTGGGTAACTGTACAAAAAAACACATACCACTGTCGGTAACTGTACAAAGGAAAGCACAGACCACTGTCGGCACCTGTACAAAGGAAAGCACAGACCACTGTCGGTTACTGCACTAAGGATAGCACAGACCATTGTCGGTAACTGTACAAAAGGAAAGCCCAGACTACTGTCAGTAAATTGTACAAAGCAAAGCACAAACCACTGTCAGTAACTGTACAAAGGAAAGCACAGACCACTGTTGGTAACTGTACAAAGGAAAGCACAGACCACTGTCGGTAACTGTACAAAGGAGAAAGCACAGACCACTGTCGGTAACTGTACAAATGAAAGCACAGACCACTGTCGGTAACTGTACAAATGAAGGCACTGACCACTGTCAGTAAAAATATACAAAGGAAAGCACCGACCACTGTCGGTTACTGTACAAAGGAAAGCACAGACCACTGTCAGTAACTGTACAAACGAAAGCGCACACCACTGTCGGTAAATGTACAAGGAAAGACAGCACAGACCACTGTCAGTAAATGTACAAAGTAAAGCACAGACAACTGTCAGTGACTGTACAAACGAAAGAACAGACCACTGTCGTGGTCAGGCAGATACCGGCTCCGGACTTAAATACGGAACTGTTGTACTGATCGACACCAACATGTCACAGATCCGTCCAAGGGTCACGTTCCATGAACTTTAATACGGAACTGTTGTACTGATTGAACTTCAATACGGAACTGTTGTACTGATCGAACTTTAATACGGAACTGTTGTATTGATCGAACTTTAATACGGAACTGTTGTACTGATTGAACTTTAATATGGAACTGTTGTACTGATTGACTTTAATATGGAACTGTTGTACTGATCGAACTGTAATACGGAACTGTTCTATTGATCGACACCAACATTTCACAAATCCACCCTTGGGTCACGTTCCATCTTGTCAGGAAGTTTAATACAAATCAGTGCCATTGTGTTTGTGTAAAGTGGATCCTCCCTTTGTGTGTGGATCTGACAAAACACGTCTGCACCTGTATCTAAATGATAATGATAATAATGATAACTTAATTCATTTTAGTAGAACGAAGGAAAAAAAAAGTAACGCCTGTCCCTCGTGAGGCTCCAGCCGCATTTACAATATAAAAGGTGAACGTTTAAGAATGAAGAGAAGAAAGGAAACACATAAGATTAAAGCATATAAACCATAACATCATAAGACCAACACAAGATTAAAGCATATAATCTATAACATCATAAGACCAATATAAGATTACAGCATATAATCTATAACATCATAAGACCAACATAAGATTAAGGCATATAAATCATAACATCATTAGACCAACATAAGATTAAGGCGTATAAACGATAACAGTATAAGACCAACATAAGATTAAGGCATAAAAACTGTAACATCATCAGACCAACATAAGATTAAGGCATACAAACTATAACATCATCAGACCAACATAAGATTAAGGCATACAAACTATAACATCATCAGACCAACATTACATTAAGGGCATATAAACTGTACACATCATAACACAAACATTACATTAAGGCATATAAACTATAGCATCATCAGACCAACATAAGATTAAGGCATATAAACTATAACACCATAAGACCAACATTACATTAAGGCATACAAACTATAACATCATAAGACCAACATACATGTAAAAACATAGAATTATACATGAAGATAAACATGATCATCCCCTACACTCTTTCCCTACGTTGTCTCCCCCATCACTCTCCCTCCCTCTCTCACACACACACACACACACACACACACACACACACACACACACACACACACACACACACACACACACACACACACACACACACACACACACACACACACACACACACACACACACACACAACACACACACACACACACACACACACACAC
>JADBJO010007808.1:15000-20000 GCA_016801955.1 Conus betulinus
AAGCAATTACCAGCATCCTTTCCACCGGAGGCAGAGGTACTGTTTATATTCAAAGAGACCCCGGCATACAAACGTTTTACGCTAGACCTGCTTCTCGAAACTGTATTGAACCAACCCACCTTACATCTGCAAGCTTATCAAAACTGTATTAACTCACCTTACAGCTGCAAGGTTATTGAAACTGTATTGAACACACCCACCTTACATCTGCAAGGTTATTGAAATTGTATTGAACACACCTTACATCTGCAAGGTTATCGAACTGTATTGAACTCACCTTACATCTGCAAGGTTATTGAAACTGTATTGAACACACCCACCTTACAACTGCAAGGTTATTGAAACTGTATTGAACACACCTTACATCTGCAAGGTTATCGAAACTGTATGAACACACCTTACATCTGCAAGGTTATTGAAACTGTATTGAAACTCACCTTACATCTGCAAGGTTATTGAAACTGTATTGATCACCTTAACTCTGCCACCTTACATCTGAAACTGTTATTGAAATCATTGAACTCACCCACCTTACATCTGCAAGGTTATTGAAACTGTATTGAACTCACCTTACATCTGCAAGGTTATTGAAACTGTATTGAACGCACCTTACATCTGCAAGGTTATTGAAACTGTATTGAAACACACCCACCTTACATCTGCAAGGTTATTGAAACTGTATTGAACACACCACCTTACATCTGCAAGGTTATCGAAACTGTATTGAACACACCTTACATCTGCAAGGTTTATCGAAACTGTATTGAACACACCTTACATCTGCAAGGTTATTGAAATTGTATTGAACTCACCTTACATCTGCAAGGTTATCGAAACTGTATTGAATTGAACTCACCTTACATCTGCAAGGTTATTGAAACTGTATTGATCAATTGAACTCACCCACCTTACATCTGCAAGGTTATTGAAACTGTATTGAACTCACCTTACATCTGCAAGGTTGTTGAAACTGTATTGAACACACCTTACATCTGCAAGGTTATTGAAATTGCATTGAACTCACCTTACATCTGCAAGGTTATCGAAACTGTATTGAACTCACCTTACATCTGCAAGGTTATCGAAACTGTACTGTATTGATCAATTGAACTCACCCACCTTACATCTGCAAGGTTATCGAAACTGTATTGAACACACCTTACATCTCTGCAAGGTTATTGAAATTGTATTGAACTCACTCACCTTACATCTGCAAGGTTATTGAAACTGTATTGAACACACCTTACATCTGCAAGGTTATTGAAATTGTATTGAACTCACCTTACATCTGCAAGGTTATCGAAACTGTATTGAACTCACCTTACATCTGCAAGGTTATTGAAACTGTATTGATCAATTGAACTCACCCACCTTACATCTGCAAGGTTATTGAAACTGTATTGAACTCACCTTACATCTGCAAAGTTGTTGAAACTGTATTGAACACACCTTACATCTGCAAGGTTATTGAAATTGTATTGAACTCTCACCTTACATCTGCAAGGTTATCGAAACTGTATTGAACTCACCTTACATCTGCAAGGTTATCGAAACTGTATTGATCAATTGAACTCACCCACCTTACATCTGCAAGGTTATCGAAACTGTATTGATCAATTGAACTCACCACCTTACATCTGCAAGGTTATTGAAATTGTATTGAACACACCTTACATCTGCAAGGTTATTGAAAATTGTATTGAACGCACCTTACATCTGCAAGGTTATCGAAACTGTATTGAACACACCTTACATCTGCAAGGTTATCGAAACTGTATTGAACACACCTTACATCTGCAAGGTTATCGAAACTGTATTGAACTGATTCACCTTAAATCTGCAAGGTTATCGAAACTGTATTGAACTCACTCACCTTACATCTGCAAGGTTATCGAAACTGTATTGAACTCACTCACCTTACATCTGCAAGGTTATTGAAACTGTATTGATCAATTGAACTCACCCACCTTACATCTGCGAGGTTATTGAAACTGTATTGAACTCATCTTTACACCTTCAAGGTTATCGAAACTGTGTTGAACTCTCCTTACATCTGCAAGGCTATTGAAACTGTATTGAACTCACTCACCTTACATCTGCAGGGTTATTAAAACTGTACTGAGCTCACCCTTACATCTGCAAGGTTATTGACACTGTTCTAAACTTACCACAGCTTTGCTAGATTACTGAAACTGTACAGAAAAAAATGACAAAATAATACCATTCAAAATACATTTGCACACGCGCCTGTGACTTTGACCTTCGACGGAGTTTGTCTTGTGAGGGCAGGGTTTTGTCAACAACAGTCATTAATCCAAATTTGGTGAAGACGGGTGCAGAATTGTCATAGCGGGTCCGAGAAAGAGAACACATGTGGAACCAGTCTTCTGCGTGATTTCATTTCAAAAGCCTGGATCGTTCTTCCCAACTCTGCCGTCAAGGTCCAACTCTTGCACCCATACATGAAGATGGGGAGGATGAGTCCTTTTTGCAGCTTAAAGTTTCATTGGATATTCGATCTTGTTGCTTCTCCACAGCTTTGTGAGCTTTGTCATGGCTGATGTGGTAAGGGCTAGACTAACCTTGATTTATGTTGTGCTGCAACTGTGTTTTGTGAGTGTGGAGCCGAGGTTTTTTTTTTTTTTTTTTTTTTTTTTTTTTGAACGATTCCACCTCTACCAGCTTTCGTGAGTTCACTGTGATGTCTGCCGTGTGGTCCTTTGGTATTCAGTTGTTCATCGTCACCTCGTTCTGTTCCTCCACTGATTTCCATGCCATATGCTCTGGCTTGGTCTTCTAGCCTGCTGGTTAGGTCTTCTTAGAGTTCGCCGTTGCTTCTGCCAAGTAGGTCCATGTCATCGGCAAAGCGTGGACTGCCTATGGGTCTGCCTCCAACTAAAATGGTAGTGTTGATGTTTTCAAGGGCTTCGCGCATGATATTCTCCGCGCGTACAGTTTCAAGAGGGTCTGGGAGAGCAGAGAGCCCCTTAGAACAGTGACTGTTGTCTGGAAGTAGTCCCCAATTTGACTGTTCACGGGCACCTGTAGAACAGCGACTGTTGTCTGGAAGTAGTCCCCAATTTGGCTGTTCACTGGCACCTGTAGAACAGCGACTGTTGTCTGGAAGTAATCCCCAATTTGGCTGTTCACGGGCACCTGTAGAACAGCGACTGTTGTCTGGAAGTAGTCCCAAATTTGGCTGTTCACGGGCACCTGTAGAACAGCGACTGTTGTCTGGAAGTAGTCCCCAGTTTGACTGTTCAGTGGCACCTGTAGAACAGCGACTGTTGTCTGGAAGTATCCCCAATTTGGCTGTTCACGGACACCTGTAGAACAGCAACTGTTGTCTGGAAGTAGTCCCCAATTTGGCTGTTCACGGGCACCTGTAGAACAGCGACTGTTGTCTGGAAGTAGTCCCCAATTTGGCTGTTCACGGACACCTGTAGAACAGCGACTGTTGTCTGGAAGTAGTCCCCAATTTGGCTGTTCACTGGCACCTGTAGAACAGCGACTGTTGTCTGGAAGTAGTCCCCAATTTGGCTGTTCACTGGCACCTGTAGAACAGCGACTGTTGTCTGGAAGTAGTCCCCAATTTGGCTGTTCACGGGCACCTGTAGAACAGCGACTGTTGTCTGGAAGTAGTCCCCAATTTGGCTGTTCACGGGCACCTGTAGAACAGCGACTGTTGTCTGGAAGTAGTCCCCAATTTGGCTGTTCACTGGCACCTGTAGAACAGCGACTGTTGTCTGGAAGTAGTCCCCAATTTGGCTGTTCACTGGCACCTGTAGAACAGCGACTGTTGTCTGGAAGTAGTCCCCAATTTGACTGTTCACGGGCACCTGTAGAACAGCGACTGTTGTCTGGAAGTAGTCCCCAATTTGGCTGTTCAGTGGCACCTGTAGAACAGCGACTGTTGTCTGGAAGTAGTCCCCAATTTGGCTGTTCACGGACACCTGTAGAACAGCGACTGTTGTCTGGAAGTAGTCCCCAATTTGGCTGTTCACGGATGCCTGTAGAACAGCGACTGTTGTCTGGAAGTAGTCCCCAATTTGGCTGTTCACGGGCACCTGTAGAACAGCGACTGTTGTCTGGAAGTAGTCCCCAATTTGGCTGTTCACTGGCACCTGTAGAACAGCGACTGTTGTCTGGAAGTAGTCCCCAATTTGGCTGTTCACTGGCACCTGTAGAACAGCGACTGTTGTCTGGAAATAGTCCCCAATTTGGCTGTTCACTGGCACCTGTAGAATTGGCTGTTCAGACACCGACTGCGACTGTTGTCTGGAAGTAGTCCCCAATTTGACTGTTCACGGGCACCTGTAGAACAGCGACTGTTGTCTGGAAGTAGTCCCCAATTTGGCTGTTCACGGACACCTGTAGAACAGCGACTGTTGTCTGGAAAGTAGTCACGGGCACCCCAATTTGGCTGTCCCCAATTTGGCTGTTCACGGGGCACCTGTAGAACAGCGACTGTTGTCTGGAAAGTAGTCCCCAATTTGGCTGTTCACGGGCACCTGTAGAACAGCGACTGTTGTCTGGTAGTCCCCAATCTGGCTGTTCCCCAATTTGGCTGTTTCACTCAGTGGCACCTGTAGAACAGCGACTGTTGTCTGGAAGTAGTCCCCCCAATTTGGCTGTTCACTGGCACCTGTAGAACAGCGACTGTTGTCTGGGAAGTAGTCCCCAAGTGGCCCAGCGACTGTTGTCTGGAAGTAGTCCCCATTTGGCTGTTCACTGGCACCTGTAGAACAGCACTGTCTGGAAGTAGTCCCCCAATTTGGCTGTTCACTGGCACTGTAGAACAGCGACTGTAGAACCTGACTGTTGTCTGTGAAGTAGTCCCCAGTTTGCACCTGTACTGTTCAGTGGCACCTGTAGAACAGCGACTGTTGTCTGGAAGTAGTCCCCAATTTGGCTGTTCATGGGCACCTGTAGAACAGCGACTGTTGTCTGGAAGTAGTCCTAATCTGGCTGTTCACAGGCACCTGAAGAACAGCGACTGT
>JADBJO010007808.1:27500-32500 GCA_016801955.1 Conus betulinus
CCTCCGGAGGGCGCCACCACGTCCGTCCAACGACAGCCCCCAATGGACTCGCCGATACCGGTGACCCGACGGAACCAAACCAAAGCCACAGACGTGGAGAGGACATCGAAACTGAGGTCACCATGAGAGCAGGGCGTGAAGGGCCACAGAATTTGAGACTTTTTTTTAATGCTGATCGATGAGAATGAGGATGATTAACATGATGCTACGGATTTCCATTTCGGTCTGAGACTACATGACAGGGCTGTACTCTACGCTTCCTTTCATAATACATCCCGGCGTCAACCAGGCCCAAGAGATACAGGCACCTCCAGTGTTGGTCAGGAAATTTGAGCAACACTCTCAGAAACGCATCCATTAAGTGGATGAAACTCGACTGTTGTGGTCCCAGTCTTCTTAACTGAGTCCGTAGCAAACTCAACTCTGGGTAGGAGCCGGTCGGGGCAGAAAAACCCACATGACTTCTGATGGGATTCGAACCCACGACCTCCCAGCCGGGAGTCCGCGACGCTAACCACTTCACACGCCGGCTGGTGCACAGTGCGGTCTTTCCCATCACATACAGAGCCATTGTCATGCGTTGCCGTAGCAGCTGACAGTGTTGTCACTACTGCTCGCCTCAAATGGTAACATGACCAGAAGGGTGGTCTTGGATACCTCTGAGTCGATTCAAAGCCAGAGTAGTAGAGAGTGGAGAAATACTGTTTCTCTCGCTCCCTCTTTCTGTGACTGTCTCTGTCTCTGTCTCTCTCTCTCTGTCTCTCTCTCTGTCTCTCTGTCTCTCTGTCTCTCTCTCTCTCTCTCTCTCTCTCTCTCCACACACACACACACACACACACACACACACGCACGCACGCACGCACGCACATACACACACTGTGTTTCTTAAGCAATAGCTATATTGACAACTGGATTCCTGTCAACATGCCGACTTCGTTGGTATGTTTCCGAGCTTCCTGTGGCCAGTTTTACTGGACTTTTCAGGCTTTTCTGTGGAAGCGGGCCAAGGAGAGAGCTGCAACAAGGCGACTCTGTCGAGAGATGCGAGTGAGAAGTTTGTCTACAGTGTTTGTGCTGGTGTTTGTCACGGCATCCCTGCTTCAATGTGGGGACATTGAACCTCATCCTGGCCCTCCCAAAAAAAACAGACAACACTGCATTCTCCTGCCAGAAAAAACACTCAATTCTGCAAGTGACAACACTGCCGGTGATGTATCTTTTGGCCGATGTCATGAATATGCTGACAAGTATGGACAAAAGATTACAAACATTGAAGAAAAGATGACTACCTTTGATTCCAAGCTGAACGAAATGCAAACAGAAATTGATGAAGTCCGCAGAGAAAATGAAGATCTGAAGAAAGAGTGACAAATCTGGAAGGAAAACTTGAAGATCAAGAAAGTAGGGGTCGACGGAAAAATCTGATTTTTCTACGGCATCCCAACTGGTGACCGAGGAACTGAGACGTATGCAGACTGTGAAGGGAAGGTGAAAAAAAGTGCTGAAGGACAAGATGGGCATCCAGGAGGATGTCCCCATGGAACGCGCGCACCGCCTGAAGGGTGGGAGAGGCCCACGCCCCGTCATCGTTCGCTTCGAGAAGTTCAAGGACAAGGAGAGGGTGCTGTCCGAATGCAGGAAGCTGAAAGGAACGAACCTGTCTGTGTCAGAGGACTTCACACTGAAGGTGAGGGAAAAGCGGCGCCAGCTACTCCCTTTTCTAAGAGAAGCCAAATCTGCAAACAAGCGAGCCTTTCTGCGTTTCGACTCCCTTGTCATAGAAGGTAAGCACTACATCTATGACCCAGAAACACAACAACTCCAAGAAAAAAACTGTAAACAAATGACGGGCTGGCCGGCTTTCTCTCAAATGCTCCTAAAGGGAGGATTTCCGATTGTACCCCCCCCCCCCCCCCCCCCCCCCCCCAAACAACGGTGATGATCAACATTGTATGTGTGAATCAGTGAATACAAACAGTGTGACGGAGCGTTTAGCAAGTCTGGATACGCATACAGAATGCATTGATTTTGACACACAGCAGTCTGTGGCATCGCGTAACACTACGAGGGACAGTAACACATCTTTGTTCACTCAACCCACGTTAGAAAGTAAACAGAAGTCTGAGTTTCGTATTATGGCATGGAATGTTCAGGGTCTCTCTCAAAAGTTACATAGTGCTTCCTTTAAAATGTTCTGTTCAAGTTTCAAGATTTTCTCTTTTTCAGAGGTTTGGGCATGCAAACAAAGTGACATTGAAAACGCCTTTCCAGACCATTCTGTTTTTTTATCCACGCGTGCAAATTTTAAAAAAGGTGGGGTTGTTGTATGCATACATAAGTCTATTGCAAACAAAGTGGAACGACTATTAAAGAAAGTTGAAGACTGTGTGTTCATTAAATTTGAAAAATCAATATTCAAATACTCATTTGATATTATCGCTGCTTTTGTTTATGTTGCTCCAGAATATTCTGTATATATGAAGACAGCCCTTTTGAAGGCTTCGACAAATTGGACAGTAATATTTGTGATTTGATGCTATCCTACCCAGATTCTCATCTATTACTATGTGTGGTGATTTCAATGCGCGAACAGCAGAGCTTCCAGACACTGAGTTTTGTGATGAAGACAGACATGCTGCGCCTTTGGTTGAACTCCGTGATTTATTGTGTGATACTGTGCAGTCAACACGCAAATCGAAAGATAAGAGTACTAACATTTTGGATTGAGACTTATTGAATTTCTGAAAGAAAATAACTTATTTTTTGTCAATGGACGAACAGAGGGGGATCGGGATGGTGAAATTACATGTGTTGCTAATCATGGAATGAGTGTGTGGATTACTGTGTTGTATCAAAGTCTTTGTTTGATTTGTTAGCTGATTTCAAGGTTTTAGACAGGTCGGAATCAGACCACTTTCCAATTGTAACTATATTTTCCGGTACCGTGGGGCTAAGGATAATGACCTAAATGACACTGAAGAAATTCACACAGAGGAATTGTCTACTTTCTTTTGGACCGATTCTTCTTTTGAATATATACGACAAAATCAGCATGTAGAATATGAACACTTTCTTTCTGCTATGGGAAAAAAGCACTGATGCAGGGTCAGATTATCTTGTTGATTTACTTCAGCGAGCAGCTGAAAAGGGCAAGCAAAACCAACTCAAACAAAATTCACGAACACAACCCTCGTGGTGGGACGAAGATTGCGAACAAGCAAAAGCTGAAAAGTATAGGCAGCTGAGACTGTGGCGATCCTCCAACAAACAAGAAGATTTGGACCATTTTATTTACTTGAAAAAAGAATTCAAACCTTATGCAAACAAAAGCAAGAAAAGAGAACAATGAAATCTTGAAGGAGTTAAATGATGTTTGCTCTGAAAAAAACTCGAGGTCATTTTGGCAAAAAGTTAGATTTCTCACAGGTGCTAAAGCAACCCGCGCAAACGTAATTGATGCATGCACATGGTTTCATTATTTTCGTGACCTTTTGAACCCTGATAACACAGTTGTTGACTCTGATTTTCGGAATGAAGTTAATCAGGTTTTAGAAAGCCATACTCCTGATGACTGTGACCAGTGTCAGGCTGCACAGGATGATCTTGATAAGCCGATCACAGAAGATGAAATCCGCCAGGCAATAAAGGCTATGAAGAAAGGTAAGGCTCCTGGACCTGATGGTGTACGCCTGATGTGTTCCATGTTTTAAACAATGTTCTGGTAAAGTTTTTACATGTTTTGTTCAATAGAGTCTTTGACAGTGGGCATTATCAGAAAGTTGGACAAAGGGTTTGATTTTTCCACTGCACAAGAAGGGTGACCACAAAAATGCCGGAAACTATAGAGGAATTTCACTATTAAATGTTACTGGAAAATTGTATAGCAGCATTTTGAATAAGAGGTTATATGCTTTTTGTGAAAAGACAAGTAATATACCAGAAGCTCAAGCAGGTTTTAGAAAGGGATACAGTACAACTGACAATATATTCTCTCTGCAATCATTAATTCAGAAATATCTTACTAAAAAGAGCGGCCGCTCTACACTCTTTTCGTTGATTTTTCCAAGGCGTTTGATAGTATTGATAGAGCAAATCTGTTGTATATTCTACTTCAGAAAGGAATCCATGGAAAGATGTTTCAAACACTCACAAATATGTACAAGCAAGTTATGGCGGCAGTTAGATTCGGAAATAGCATTACAGAGTATTTTGAGTGTTTGTCAGGGGTAAGGCAAGGCTGCATTCTCAGCCCTTTGCTGTTTTCACTGTTTATATCTGAACTGCAAAATACACTAGTTACTGGTAACACAAGGGGGATTGATGTGTTTTCAGATGAAACTGGCATTCTTTTATTGATGTATGCATGCAGATGATATTGCCTTGGTTTCTGACTCTGTGACTGACCTCCAGAAGAAAATTGACTGTTTGGATCTTTTTCTGTCGGAAATTTGGACTAAAGGTGAATATGGAAAAAACGAAAGTAGTTGTCTTTAAGAACGGTGGTTTTTCTGAAAAGATCTGAGGTATGGTTCTATGCTGGTAAACAAATCAAAGTGGAACCCATGTACAACTATTTGGGAGTGATATTTTCTGCTACTTTGAACTGGTCAAAATGTGTAAGTAATCTTTCTGGGAAGGCACTTAGAGCGCTTGCAGGAATTAAGAAGTTATATTTCAAACTGAAAAAACATGCCAGTTCATACTGTTTTTAAGATTTTTGATGTGAAAATCAAGCCAATTTGTTTATATGGCTCAGAAATTTGGGGTTTCCAGCACTTCGAAGAAATTGAAAAGGTGCAAACGAAAATATGTAAAATGGTTTTGAGTGTTGGGAGAGATGTAAAAAATAATGTGCTTTGGGTGAGTGTGGTAGATTTCCTTTATATATTGATGCCTATGTACAGCTTATTAGGTACTGGTGCAGACTTCTTGTATTATCACATGACCGCTATCCTCGTCAATGTTACAATATGTTGTTTATGCATGATGACAATGGCAGA
>JADBJO010007808.1:37500-40000 GCA_016801955.1 Conus betulinus
ACACAATGTCACTGAGAAGTCTGGCCTGGTAACGGTGATGTCCGAGAGGTGCTCTGACAGACGTGTGCTCAGCCACACTTCTCTAGAAGGGACACCAAAGCACAGATGAGGTTTGACGCTGGTCTGTCTGCCTGGGCTGCAAACCTTTCTTCTCATTCACTTTTCCCCGTGCTGCTGAGCGAGTGTCTCTTCGAACTTGGAGAGACCTTTCTGCACAGTCTGTCTCCAGGCAGGCTGACCGTTCGAGCGCTGTTGCTTCTTAGTTGTTCCGGTCGATGTTCAAGGCTTTTAGGTCCCTCTTGCACACATCTTTGAATCGCAGCTGTGGTCTGCCTGTGGGACGTTTTCCCTGCACACACACACACACACACACACACACACACATACACACATACACGCGCGCGCGCGCGCGCGCTCACACACACACACACACATACACACACACACATACACACACACACGCACACACACACATCGGCTCAACGCAACAATTTTAGGTTGAATCTCTACGAACAATGGACTCCACTCAATGGAAAAACAAGATTAACTGAGAACAACCATGACCGGCTAAACGCAGCAAAATTAGACTACGGGCAGCACAGCTCGACTAAACGCAACAAATGTCGGCTAACTGGAACACATTTGTGTCGTTCACGATAACGTATCTTAAAAGCAATAAATTCTGGCTGCCTTGTTCCAGTTTGATTTATTGGAACGCACCCGAGCACACACAGAATTGTACAAGGTACACAAGCAAATGTAGGCAACACTCAACAAATGCAGGCTACGGGCACAACTGGAGACCCAGTCCAACAAATGCACGTAGAACGTACACAGGACCTGGTGGGACTCAACAATTGATGGTTGCACAAAACAAATTGTGGCAATACAAAACAAATACAGTCTACAAGAGACGAATGGGGCATGCGTGAATTCAGATTTATAGTTTAAAAAAAAAGTGATAAGATTTGCAACAAATGGAGTCCCAAACACGGTGTGCATGAAAGGCAGCTGGTCTGAAACGCAAATTAGCAGATATAAGCCGCACACAACGTATACTGCATCTCTTAACCAATTACAATCTACATGGGACAGTCATAAAATGCACGCCAGAAATGCCAGCCATGCTGAGCAAATAGGTTCTTTTCGTGACGAAGGAGGATTGCACGAGTCTTCACGTCGCCTGTCAATGTTAAACAGAGAGCTGACAGCAGGTGCCTGTCAATGTAAAACAGAGAGCTGACACCAGGTGAAAGTAGGTCATTATAGCAAAGGTGCCTGTCAATGTTAAACAGAGGGCTGACAGCAGGTGCCTGTCAATGTAAACACAGAGAGCTGACACCAGGTGAAAGTATGTCATTATAGCAAAGGTGCCTGTCAATGTTAAACAGAGGGCTGACAGCAGGTGCCTGTCAATGTTAAACAGAGGGCTGACACCAGGTGCCTGTCAATGTTAAACAGAGGGCTGACACCAGGTGCCTGTCAATGTTAAACAGAGGGCTGACAGCAGGTGCCTGTCAATGTTCAACAGAGGGCTGACAGCAGGTGCCTGTCAATGTTAAACAGAGGGCTGACAGCAGGTGCCCGTCAATGTTAAACAGAGGGCTGACAGCAGGTGCCTGTCAATGTTCAACAGAGGGCTGACAGCAGGTGCCCGTCAATGTTAAACAGAGAGCTGACAGCAGGTGAAAGTAGGTCATTATAGCAATGGTACCTGTCAATGTTAAACAGAGGGCTGACAGCAGGTGAAAGTAGGTCATTATAGCAATGGTACCTGTCAATGTTAAACAGAGGGCTGACACCAGGGTGAAAGTAGGTCATTAGCAATGGTGCCTGTCAATGTTAAACAGAGAGCTGACAGCAGGTGCCTGTCAATGTTAAACAGAGAGCTGACAGCAGGTGAAAGCGGGTTATCCTATCAGTGGCAATCTGAACCAAGTGGACAGACCTAACTGGCCATTTTGAACCCACACACGGTATGGTATGGTATGGTATGGTATGGTATGGTATGGTATGGTATGGTATGGTATGGTATGGTATGGTGTGGTATGGAATGGTATGGTATGGTATGGTATGGTATGGTATATGGTGTGGTATGGTATGGTATGGTGTAGTATGGTATGGTATGGTATGGTATGGTATGGTATGGTATGCTATGGTATGCTATGGTATGCTATGGTATGCTATGGTATATGGTATTGTTGTATGGTGGATGGCATGGTGTGGTATCGTATGTATGGTATGGAATGGTATGGTATGCAATAGTATGGTATGGTATGATAGTTATGGTAATAACGAATTTCCTACCAAAGACATTATGGATGCTCTCACTTTTGAAAGCAAAAGTATGGTATGGTATGGTATAGTATTATGGTACGGAATGGTATGGTATGGTATACTATGCTATGCAATGGTATAATATGGTATGGCTTGATATGGTAAAGTGTGATGTGGTGTGATATTTGTTGTGGTATGGTATATGTAGGTCTTGTGGTATGAT
>JADBJO010007808.1:45000-57500 GCA_016801955.1 Conus betulinus
CCTAGCTTACGAGTAGATGCCGTTACGTATGAGGTAAAAATAGATGGGTTTAGCCACACCCCTATGGTGCAAGGGTTGTCTCTATCTATTCACAGACACGTCATATCATTGGCTATTTGGCTATCCCGATTCCCCACCCACTTCAGATTCTGTCTAGGCTGTAAGCAATGGAACTGCAACATTTCTAATGAGCACACGTGCAGAGCTGGCACTTCGATTATGACAGAGGTAATACAGAACTGTTCAAACCAATGAAAACGACTCAAAATGACCGCATGGTCCAGAAATAGACTTTTGATGGACGTGAACTCGCTGTCGACTGTGACGTCTCTGAGGTGAAATTGAAAACTGACCAATCAGATGTACTTGAGGCAGACTGCTAATTTGCATCTTTATGTCCTTGGGGGTCCAATATAAAGGGCATCGCCATAGCCTGCGAGTCGGTCTGAGTGTTGGCTGGCGTTCACGTCTTCAACAGTTGTTCTGCTAACTTGGTAAGTGTCATCATTTATTTGGTAGTATTTTTGTTCTGGACTTTTAGCTTTAAGTGTATTTTTTTCGTGTAGATGTTCAGTGGCCTTCTGCAGCCCTGAACACTTGGCGAACTATGGTTTTGTTGTTTATTTTATTTATTTATTTATTTATTGATTGATTGATCGATTTTTACAGATTAATTCAAGCAGGTGTAAACTGATTTTTCGAACATGTTTATGGAGCAACTGAATACAGAAGAGGTGAAGTTTGCAGAGCAGCTGACCAAAAAAAGTGCCCTCAAGCCATAATCATATTCAACATAGAAAAATGCATGTGAACATAGCTGCTAGATATTCTCGGTAATTGTAGTAATTGTTATGTTGTTTTCGTTCATATGCTAGATATTCTCGATAATGTACACATTTTTACGTTGTTTTCGTTCATATGCTAAATATATCTCAATGATTGTAGTAATTAGTAATAATGAGAATAACAGCGAAAGTAATTTTAGAAGCATCAAACGTGAAGCAAATAACTCGAAGCAACGAACAGTTTATCGAGTAACAAAGTGAGGCGTCTGCAGGCGGAAATTTAAACAAATTTTAAATATAATTAATAGCGAACCGCCAAGAAAACGTAGACAAAAACGAATCACAAGACAAAACACGACACGTTTCGGCCTCGTAGATCTTCTTCAGACAAGACACAAAATGCTGAGGAGGAGATGGGGGAAAAAAAAAAAAAGAAAAAGAAAACGAGCAATCATGTGAATGTGCACTGTATGCGAATTCATCTCACAGTATGTGAATTCATCTATGTTTTCTTGGCGGTTGGCTGTTAATTGCATGTAAAAATTTTGAACAGTTTATTGAGTATAATGATTTTCAGGAAAAAAAAACGATTATGATCATAACAACAAAATAACAAAAAACAAATGATAATGTTATAAACAGAGCCAGAATTGAACAACTATGTTTTCATATATTTCGCTCTGAAAAAAATCCCCAATTCGATTTTGTCTAGTAATGGTGGTATAGTTCAGTTATGTCATTATTTATACGAAACAAATGAATATCTTTTTTTAAAGACAACTAGGAATCGCTACCCGAACGAGACAAATGAATATTCTCTCTCAGTTGCGGACGTTAAGTTTGCATAAATGCCAACACATACACCAGCAGTCTCTCTCTCACTCTCAGTCCCCCCTCTCTCTCTCTCTTTCTCTCTCGCTTACTCGCTCGCACACACACACACACACACACACACACACACACACACACACATTTACATGTACATGTACTTTAAATCATCTTTTTTTCTTTTTTTTCCCTCTTTCTTCGCAGACAAGAGTATGGATACGATTAATTTTGGATAGTCAAGTAAGGATATCGCCCACGCCGGCTGGTCATTACATGGCGATGATTGGGTGCAGCTAAATATGAAACAAGGCTGTGGATGATGTGTAGAGGCCAAAGGTCAAGACGAATCTGTTGCTATAACCATGTGTGAGGTTCGCCAGAATGCTTAATTCGGTTATGTCACAACGTGGGAAGGAGGGGAAGGTAGGGGTGGAGGTTCGAGATATGGCAGGCCGGGGGGGGGGTTGGGGGTGGGGGTGGGGGATATACAGGGAATCAGAGGATTGAGATATGTGTTGACTTGGATGTTGGTAGTTCTCTGAAGTATAAAGACATGGCACTACTGTCGTTTAAACAGTCCATCGCCATACAGTAGCTGTCAGATTTATCTATCTTGATGTATCATATTTACTAAATTCTGAGCTAACTTCAATAAATGTATGTTTACTTTAATGCCAGTTTACATTTATGTTTGCATGCTCACTTGTATTTGAGTTTACCTCTCTGTTCACATAATTTATATACTCCAGTGTGATCACCTACATGCGTGCACATTCACGTACGTTTAAGTATGCATATCTCTCTCTCTCTCTCTCTCTCTCTCTCTCTCTCTCTCTCTCTTGTAATTCCTTGTGTTTATCTTCACTTCTGTTTATGTAGATTTATGTATGTGTGGATTTAACTTCCGACACGCATATTTACCATGTGTGTGACTCCACCTTTTATGTGTGTGTTAATTGTATTTACATCGGCTGCTCTGTGTGAATTTGCATTGTATGTGAATTCATCTCAGTGTGTGTATTTTCGCATGCGAGTTAACCTCTGCTTAGTTATATTCAACAATATAAGCTTCTTGTCTTTCTGTGAGCGAGTTTACCCGTTTGTGTCCTCATCACTCTGAATACGCAGTAACCCATGTGGATGCTGCGCAAGTTGTCATTCTTCTTTCCGTGTATTCTGTGTATCTATCTTGGCACCTTTCACAGTGTGTTGATGGTGTGTGCAATCGCATCTCTACATACTTTCCAGGGCTGTCAGTGGTATAGTAACTCATCAGAATAAGCTGCTGCTGCGTCCTGTATTCAGCTGATCATAGCATTTGCATATGTGATTATCCATTGACCCAGGCATATCCGTCCACCTGTTTGTTAACATGCATGTTTGTTTGTGTGCATGTTTACAAGTAAACAGAACATGTAAACTGTTTGTGTGCATGTTTACAAGTAACAGAACGTGTAAACTGTTTGTGTGCATGCTTACAAGTAACTGAACGTGTAAACTGTTTGTGTGCATGTTTACAAGTAACAGAACGTGTAAACTGTTTGTGTGCATGTTTACAAGTAACAGAACATGTAAACTCTTTGTGTGCAGGAGAAAAAAAAGCGCTTTGGCACAATGGCAAGCGGTGAGTGGCTCACTCTGAATGAGATTGATCCCCATGTCATTGCTCAGCGATTCCCATGTCATTGCACTGTGATTCCCATGTCATTGCACAGCGATTCCATGTCATTGCACTGTGATTCCCATGTCATTGCACTGTGATTCCCATGTCATTGCACACGATTCCCATGTCATTGCACTGTGATTCCCATGTCATTGCACTGTGTTGTAGGCTTACATTTTATATGGTATTCTACTATATTGTACTGTATTGCATACTCTTGCAGTACAGTATAGGACAATGCTTATACTGTGGTGATGTGTATCATAATGTACTGTTGCATATTTCATTTTGTTTTAATTCTTGTTTCTTATATTAGCAGGCAAGCAAAATGTATGCATTGCGTTAAATTTCACAGCATTTGTTTCACATAATCCTTTCTCTGGAATATATTCCAGTCACTTTCACAAAAACATTGCTGCACGCTTCCCTTGTGTAATTGTTTGGTGCTCGGTCGATAAATATAATTAATTGTGCCATGATCCATGAAGGTTTAAGTTGGAATGCATATGCATTGTTGTTCTTAGCAATGATATCTGTACTAGTGTTGCTAAACAATTCCTTTTGGTCGGGCCCTGCACCACTGTAGTTGACTTGTAGGTTGAAATGTGTTGAGTCTGCATTGTGCAAGACCTAGCGATTAAAACGCGTTGTTTTGTAATATCATTTGTCTGTTCCACTCATTTGACGTCGTGAAAACTCGGCTGCTATTCTCTTTCTTCAGCATCCCCTTGCAAACATTTTACTGTCTAATGTTAGAGGCATTTGCTATTAGATACTTTGTCACGAACGTTTTACTGTCTAATGTTAGAGGCATTTTACTTTTAGATACCTTGTTGCAAAAACTTTACTGTCTAATGTTACAGGCATTTACTTAGTTGCGAAAATTTTACAGTCTTATGTTGGAGGCGTTTACTGTTGGATACATAGTAGCAAATTAATACCTAAACAGACTCGTACGACAGCTGAATAAACCAATGGGCTCTGAGCTCTACTTCTCTTATCCGAATGAAGAACCAACAGATACGTTTTTCCCCATTGCAAACTGTTAAAATAACACGGCCCTATAGGTTATAAGATTTGAAAATCCATAATTTCCAGTCAGTTCTTGCATTGCCTTGCTTGTATTTGGGGAAAATTTGTTTATGAAACAATTATACATTAGATGTGAAGCAACCAATAAGATTTTGTACGCGCGCACGTGCACGCGCGCGCGCACACACACGCACCCAAACCCACACACACACACACATACACACACACACACACACACACACACACACACAATTTTGGTTAAGTTGCATTGCGGAGAACCAGCGTATTTGTGTAATTGTTTGGTGCGTTTGGTGTGTTTTTATCAGGAAACTTGAACGTCGGCTTCAAATTCATTGGAAAGAAACCTCAGATAACGTACGAAACGGATGACAAGGCGCTAAACAATGGGAACACTACAGCTGAAGCAATTATAGGCGCTAATGGGTAAGCGAATGTCAATACCGTATTTTATGTTGAAAACAAAAATGCACAATTACACATGCTGGCATTGAGACCATGGACTGTCAACTTCACATGCTGGCATTGAGACCATGGACTGTCAATTAAACGTGCTGGCATAAAGACCATGGACTGTCAGTTACACATGCTGGCATAAAGACCATGAACTGTCAATGACACATGCTGGCATTGAGACCATGGACTGTCGATGACACATGCTGGCATTGAGACCATGGGCTGTCGATGACACATGCTGGCATGAAGACCATGGATTGTCAATTACACATGCTGGCATAAAGACCATAGACTGTCAACTATACATGCTGGCATAAAGACCATGAACTGTCAATGACACATGCTGGCATAAAAACAATAGACTGTCAACTACACATGCTGGCATAAAGACCATGGACTGTCAACTACACGTGCTGGCATTGAGACTATGGACTGTCAATGACACATGCTTGCATTGAGACCATGGACGATCAATTACACATCCTGGCATTGAGACCATCGACTGTCAAGCACTCGGGCCTGACAGGGTGAAGGAATGTTCTATTTCCACTTTGCATCCACTATCTGGTATGAGGTCAAACATCTTGGATGTGATGGACAGGGTTATATGAGGTCTAGAACCCCCCCACCCCCACCCCCTTCTGCTCCTCAGCTCCCTTTTCTCAGCCGCTTGGCCTTCTTCACCCCTTTCCCCCTACACACATTCTAGTTTCTCCTCCTACGCCTCCACCCCCACCCCCTCCCTTCCCTGTCCTTCTCCACTTTGCAATAAAAAAAATGACAATGTCAATGGAACCATGTTGAGAAGAAGCACGGGTACTTTCTGAAACAATGACAGAAGTCATTGTGGGATGGATGACGGATTTGATTGAGCGGTCATTGTGCTCTCTCTCTCTTCGTCTGTCTTCCCCATGCCTCTGGTAATGAAGACTAGCATTGTCGACATGACTGAGACTGACATCACTGATTGATGATGTAGGCTAACAATGTTCATTAATGATGGTGACTGACATCGTTGATTGATGATGGTGACTGATATTGTTGATTGATGACAGAGACTGACATCTCTGATTGATGATGGTGACTGACATCACTGATTGATGATGGTGACTGACATTGTTGATAGATGATGGTGACTGAGATCACTGATTGTTGATGGTGACTGACATCGTTGATTGATGATGGTGACTGACATCGTTGATAGACGATAGAGAGGACCAACATCGTTGATAGATGATGGTGACCGACATTGTTGATTGATGATGGTGACCGAAATTGTTTGATTGATGATGGTGGCAACATTGTTGATTGATGATGGTGACCGACATCATGATTGATAATGGTGACTGACATCATTGATAGATGATGGTGACTGACATTGTTGATTGATGACAAAGACTGACATCACTGATTGATGATGGTGACTGACATGGTTGATAGATGATGGTGACTGACATCATTGATTGATGATGGTGACTGACATCGTTGATTTATGATGATGACTGACATCGTTGATTGATGATGGTGACTGACATCACTGATTGATGATGGTGACTGACATGGTTGATAGATGATGGTGACTGACATCACTGATTGATGATGGTGACTGACATGGTTGATAGATGATGGTGACTGACATTGTTGATTGATGATGGTGACTGGCATCGTTGATTGATGATGGTGACTGACATCGTTGATTTATGATGGTGACTGACATCGTTGATTGATGATGGTGACTGACATCGTTGATAGACGGTAGAGAGGTGACCAACATCGTTGATAGATGATGGTGACCGACATTGTTGATTGATGATGGCGACCCGACATGGTTGATTGATGATGGTGACCGACATTGTTGATTGATGATGATGGTGACCAACATTGTTGATTGATGATGGTGACCGACATCATGATTGATAATGGTGACTGACATCGTTGATAGATGATGGTGACTGACATCATGATAAATGATGGTGACCGACATGATTGAAAGATGATGGGTGACTGACATAATTGGTAGATGATGGTGACCAACATCATTGATGGTAATTGACATCGTTGATAGATGATGGTGACCGACATCATGATAGATTATGGTGACCGACATCATTGATAGATGATGGTGATCGACTATGTTGATAGATGATGGTGATTGACATTGTTGATAGATGATGGTGACCAACATCATGATAGATGATGGTGACCGACATCATTGGTAGATGATGGTGACTGACATCATTGATAGATGATGGTGACCGACATCATGATAGATGATGGTGACCGACATCATTGATAGATGATGGTGACTGACATCATGATAGATGATGGTGACCGACATCATGATAGATGATGATGGTGACCAACATCATTGATGGTGATCGACATCGTGATAGATGATGGTGACCAACATCATGATAGATGATGGTGATCGACATTGTTGATAGATGATGGTGACCGACATCATGATAGATGATTGGTAGATGATGGTGACCAAAATAATTGGTAGATGATGGTGACCGACATCATGGTAGATGATGGTGACCCGACATCATGGTAGATGATGGTGACCGACATCATGGTAGATGATGGTGACCGACATTGTTGAAAGATGATGGTGACCGACATCATGGTGGATGATGGTGACCGACATCATGATAGATGATGGTGACCGACATCGTTGATAGATGATGGTGACCGACACGTTGATAGATGATGGTGGACATCATGATAGATGATGGTGACCGACATCATGGTAGATGATGATGGTGACCGACATCATGATAGATGATGGTGACCGACATCATGATAGATGATGGTGACCGACATCGTTGATAGATGATGGTGACCGACATCGTTGATTGATGGTGACCGATGAGGTGACCGACATCATGATAGATGATGGTGACCGACATCATGATAGATGATGGTGACCGACATCGTTGATAGATGATGGTGACCGACATCGTTGATAGATGATGGTGACCGACATCATAGATGATGGTGACCGACATCGTTGATAGATGATGACCGACATCATGATAGATGATGGTGACCGACATCATGATAGATGATGGTGACCGATGATAGATGATGGAGGTGACCGACATCATGATAGATGATGGTGACCGACATCATTGATAGACATGATGGTGACCGACATCATTGATAGATGATGGTGACCGACATCGTTGATAGATGATGGTGACCGACATCATGATAGATGATGGTGACCGATATCGCTGATTGATGATGGTGACTGACATCATTGATAGATGATGGTGACTGCCGTTGTTTCTATACTAGTGGAAATGTATTTGATGGAGTGGTGGGGAATGTCAAAACTGACAAATCAGAGCATACTGTTGTCAGTTGACAGACTGATTGGGACTACTATAGTTTGTGACATCAGAGGGGCATGTTGTATGTGCTTATTTGCAGTGCGAGCGCGCGCGCGCGCGCGTGTGTGTGCGTGCACGTGTGTGTGTGTGTGTGTGTGTGTGTGTGTGTGTGTGTGTGTCTGTCTGTAAGAGCGTACATATCTGCGTGCATGCATTCACATGTGCGTGGGTACGTGGAGAGAGAGAGAGAGAGAGAGAGTGTGTGTGTGTGTGTGTGTGTGTGTTTGTGATTTTTATATTGTTGAATAATTATCTGCGTTGTTTGCCACATCTGCAATCCAGATATATAAGAATTAAGATGCTTTTCAGGATACAGTTTCTGTTTACGGGAAACTCGCCAAATGAAGAAATTCCACACTCCCACACATCGTGTGTCATTCCACTCACGGCTGTTCGCATCAGTGACACGACGAAAAGAAAACCGGTGTACTAGTAAGTATAATGTCTAAAAAGAATGTATTTTGTCAAACCATGCTAACAATTGTATGGCCGAATGTGTGGGTGTTTTGTCCTATTCTTTGTTCACCTTGGACCTATAATTCGAAAAAATGTGATGTGGACTTTTCTTCTTCTTCTTCTTCTTCTTCTTTTCTGTTTGTTGTTGTTGTTTTGTTATCAGTAGTACCGTTCAACAGCAACCAGCCCGAATATTAGCTGCTTAAAAGCACACCACCCTCGTGTGTTTGTTTACATTAGTGACGATCTTCTTTAGTCAGTAGTTTCACTGAAGGGTTGTCTATTATATTTTGCTAAAGGTTTCTTCTGTGGTTTTGCTAAAGGGTACTCTGTCGTAATTCAAATGGTAGTTTATCATGAGTTTGCTAGGGGGTAGTCTTATATGGTTCTGCTGAGGAGTAATCTGTTTGTGATTCCGGTAAATGGTCGTCTATTTTGATTTTGCTATACATTAGTCTCATATGACTCTGGTAAAGGATAATCTAAAAGATTTCGCTAAATTCTGGTCTGCTGTGGTTGTTTATTAGTCTGTTTTGGTTCAGCTGAAAAATTCTGATGAAGGATTGTCTGTTTTGGTCTAGTTGAAGTATGGCTGTTTTTTTGTTTTGTTTTGTTTTGTTTTGTTTTTGTCTTCCTAAAGTGTAATCTATTAGGAAAGAGTGAAAATATTATACTTTGTGCAAAAAGTATTGTAATGAGTTTACTTTGGGCTAGTGGCTTTTTGGAAGTGCAATCTCTTTATGCAGCTTTGGTACAGGGCAGTCTGTTGTAGTCCTGCTTATAAGCAGTCCGTGTTTATAGTTTTTTGCTGAAAAGTGATCTTGTATGGCATACTTTCGCTTCGTGTATGCATGTGTAGAATGTCGCTTAAAAACACACAGCGCAGGACACATCCTGTTGGAAGACATGTGATCATGCACAAAGATTTCGCTGATGAAAGGAAAAGTAAACAAGAACGTAACTGAACATTTTGAAGGAAAACTGCATCTTTTTGTGGACAGGTGATAAACATGAAAGTGACAAAGTGGGCAGGTGATAACTTAGCTACCATGGTGATGTCAGTGTTGATGACTGCCCGGCAGAGGCTGTCATGCTGACCACTGACTTTCAACCAGCACTTTGACCACAGATTCCTGTGGACTCGCGGACTTCAGGGTGTGAACTACAGGGTACTCATTGTCTCTGATGTGCAGATCCCCAAGCTGAACTTTCACAGCGGCAATGTGAATGCTTTGTATGACATCGAGGTGACTGATCAAGACGCGTTTGAGCTTAACTTCCGACTGCCTGGTCAGGAAGCATACTGAAGCCGAGTCATGGACCCGACCTTGCTATGCCATATTTGCTGTACATGCACGCTTGGATGAACAGCTTAGTCAAGTTTACAGTTTGAAACATTCTTCTATGTAATCTTCTAGGGAATTACTTGTTGATTGTTGCGCATTGTTCATGTGGTGATTTACTATTGTATGTACCATTAGCTCTGTCTAGCCGAGGTTGGAACATTTAAGCCAGTGTCTCTTGATATTCAAAATTACACGCTGTGTTCGAAGAAAAAAAAAGTTTAAAGAAATGTTTTCTGTTCTGTATGATGCGCTACCGTAGCCAACATGTAGTGGAAACCTTAGAGGGCTGGAAGGGGCGCGGTAGTCACTGCAGTCAGCTGTTCAGCATTCATATTCTGCTGTTAGAGCCTGTCATTTCTCTGTGCGGATAATAACTGGCATGCTAGGCAAACAACCAACCGACACAAGAATACCGGATCTGTTGTGTTTTGATATCCCACCCAATTATCATCATACAGATGAAATTTTTTTACCAGTATGATTTCCTCATCCAAATGTGTGTAAACATGTAAAGAATGAGGATAGGTCTGCACATTCGTTGAGTGGAAAGTTTAGGGGGGAAAACTCTATACAATATACCCAGCATCGCAGGGGTTCATGTCTCCAAATCTTCAGAACGACTGTCCAGTCCACAAAGTACTCGCTCACTGCACCCTTCACTGAAAGCGGCTTTCTTATGATCGACATGATGTAATATACATCTTTTTTATGTACCTTATGGATATAAGCTGTCTGAATGTTCACCCCAATATACATTTATATTCTTAAGATCAATGAGTCGCATTTGTTGACGAACTTTTATCATCTGAGCAGAGAGACACCCACAAAGTCAGTTTCCAAGTTTCCTCCAGTAGATTTGAATAGTTAATTTCTTTTGGAACGGCACAAAATCTGACACGCTCCCATTGAGAGAGAGAGAGAGAGAGAGAGAGAGAGAGAGAGAGAGAGAGAGAGAGAGAGAATCGACGCCGCCTCGACACTGCTCTTTCTTGTAACCTTACAACTCTTTACGTGCTAGTTGAGACTCTCAGTTAGTAAAGAATCCCATTCTTTTCCCCATGGAGCTTTCTTGCCAAAAGCCTGGTACTGAAATCCTGTAGGCATAC
Organism: Conus betulinus; assembly: GCA_016801955.1. Taxonomy (NCBI): domain Eukaryota; kingdom Metazoa; phylum Mollusca; class Gastropoda; order Neogastropoda; family Conidae; genus Conus; species Conus betulinus. The sequence goes on from JADBJO010007808.1 coordinate 56,089, forward strand.
CCATGTCGTGTGCAGAGTAATTGTCGATATTCATGGAATTTTTCTTCTCCATATTTCCCATGCTCTAATCATCCCTGGTGGAAGCGATAACTTGGGGGGATTTTTCTCCCTTTTTTTTCATGAATCATCGTCTGCAGAATGCTCCCGACTTCATACCCTACCAGAATTGTCATGAACCAAAGCTCTCGGGGCATCGAGCTACGTTCAGCACCCCTCTTCATGCCATCATTTAAAGCTGTCTGTAACTCTGTAAGCCTGGGTCAATGACATGGGGGGGGGGGGGGGGGGGGGGGGGGGGGGGGGGGGGGAGGCAGCTTCTGAGGATGATTGTGGAACTTCCCCAGTGCAGTGAAGGAAGGCATCAATCTACAGCAAAGTAGAAGTGCTGAAAAAGCGAAGGGCGGGAGGATAGGGTGAATGGAGGGTTCGGGTGGGGGAGGGGGGAATGGAAGAGGGGAGACGACTGTTGCCTTGTTCCAGAGTTTGTGAGAGTTGACAGATAATGAAGGGTGTGTGTGTGTGTGTGTGTGGGGGGGGGGTCTTCTTTCCTAACATAAACAACAGGGAGAGAGGGGGGGGGGTGTGTGTGTGTGTGTGTGTGTGTGTGTGTGTGTGTTCCTTTATGTGACTTCTATCTCTATTCACACCTTCCTTGTATTGCTGTTGTGCACTGATGTATCTAATAAAGGCAATGAAAAACCAACTTATCTGTTTGAATATGCTTGACCTCTCTCTCTCCCTCTCTCTCTCTCTCTCTCTCTCTGTAAGAACGATTCAGTCGAATACAACGCAGTTTCTCTCTCTCTCTCTCTCTCTCTCTCTCTGTGTGTGTGTGTGTGTGTGTGTGTGTGTGTGTGTGTGTGACGGCGCAAATAAGAATCTTTATTGATTAGCAGTCATTCTGAGGTAAATGGCATTTTCGATCTGCACCGGGCCACCGGTGGAGATGAGAATTGGTCACTGTACCCATCCATTCTTTCACCTGGACTGTTCCGCTTTAATACTTTTGGTGCGACTGGCCAACGTCATGGCGTGAATCCCAGCTATCGTCTGCACGAGTGCAGTTCAAACACATTGCAGTTGTTCCAGCAGAATAATTCGGAGGCTGTATAAATGTAAAGATCATATTGTTTGAGAGCGTGGGATGTGCATATGGGTATGGTGTCATCATAAACTGGTAATACAACGATACGCAAAACTACCTGTTCCGTGACAAATGTGTGGTGGTGTGCTTTGTTCAACTGAACGAAGATTCCCATCCCACCTCAGTCTCACTCCCTCCTCCCCTTCTTTACCCTTCCCAAACAAATGTCAGGTAGATGCACCTAAAGCGACGACACGACAGTGCAGTACAGGCCCTGACCTCAAAGCTTTCCCTCTTGCAGGTTTTATGAGGAGTAAGCACCCGGCGT
>JADBJO010007808.1:62500-70000 GCA_016801955.1 Conus betulinus
ACTGCTCGTCTTCTGATGTCTTGGGGGAGCCTACTGCTCGTCACTTGGATGTCTTGGGGGGAGCCTACTGCTCGTCCCCTTAATGTCTTAGGGGAGCCTACTGCTCATCACTCTGATGTCTTGGGGGAGCCTACTGCTCATCACTCTGATGTCTTAGAGGAGCCTACTTCTCCTCCCCCTGTCTTAGGGACTTTTGCTCTTCACTCTGATGTCTTCGGGGAGCCTACTGCTCGACACTCTGATGTCTTGGGGGGGTCTACTGCTCGTCACTCTGATGTCTTAGGGGAGCCTACTGCTCGACACTCTGATGTCTTGGGGGGGTCTACTGCTCGTCACTCTGATGTCTTCGGGGAGCCTACTGCTCGACACTCTGATGTCTTAGGGGGGGGGGTCTACTGCTCGTCACTCTGATGTCTTAGGGGAGCCTACTGCTCGTCACCCTGATGTCTTAGGGGAGCCTACTTCTCCTCCCCCTGTCTTAGGGGAGCATTTGCTCTTCACTTTGATATCTTAGGGGAGCCTACTGCTCCTCACTATAATGTCTGGGGGCTCCTACTGCTCCTCCCTTTGATGTCTTGGGGGGAGCCTACTGCTCATCACTCTGATGCCGTAGGGGGGCCTACTGCTCATCACACTGATGTCTTGGGGGGAGCCTACTGCTCATCTTCTGATGTCTTAGGGGAGCCTACTGCTCGTCTTCTCATGTCTTAGGGGAGCCTACTGTTCCTCCCTCTGATGTCTTAGAGGAGCCTACTTCTCCTCCCCTTGATGTCTTGGGAGAGCCCACTGCTCCTCCCCCTGATGTCTTGGGGGAGCCCACTGCTCGTCACTCTGATGTCTTGGGGGAGCCCACTGCTCGTCACTCTGATGTCTTGGGGGAGCCTACTGCTCCTCCCCCTGATGTCTTAGAGGAGCCCACTGCTCGTCACTCTGATGTCTTAGAGGAGCCCACTGCTCCTCCCCCTGATGTCTTGGGTGAGCCTACTTACCCCCCCCCCCCCACCCCCACCCCCTGATGTCTTGGGAGAGCCCACTGTTCCTCCCCCTGATGTCTTAGGGGAGCCTACTGCTCGTCACTATGATGTCTTGGGATCCTACTGCTCCTCCCCCTGATGTCTTAGGGGAGCCTACTGCTCGTCACTATGATGTTTTGGGGATCCTACTGCTCCTCCCCCTGATGTCTTAGGGGAGCCTACTGCTCATCACTCTGATGTCTTGGGATCCTACTGCTCCTCCCCCTGATGTCTTAGGGGAGCCTACTGCTCGTCACTCTGATGTCTTGGGGGAGCCCACTGCTCCTCCCCCTGATGTCTTAGGGGAGCCTACTGCTCGTTACTCTGATGTCTTGGGGGAGCCTACTGCTCGTCACTCTGATGTCTTGGGGGAGCCTACTGCTCGTTACTCTGATGTCTTGGGGGAGCCTACTGCTTGTTACTCTGATGTCTTGGGGGAGCCTACTGCTCGTTACTCTGATGTCTTGGGGGAGCCTACTGCTCGTTACTCTGAGGTCTTAAGGGAACCTACTGTTCGTCACTCTGATGTCTTAGGGGAACCTACTGTTCCTCCCCCTGATGTCTTGGGGGAGCCTACTATTCTTCCCTTTGATGTCTTGGGGAGCCTACTGCCCCTCCCCCTGATGTCTTGGGGGAGCCTACTGCTGCTCCCCCTGATGCCTTAGGGGAACCTACTGTTCCTTCCCCTGATGCCTTGGGGGAGCCTATTGCTATGCTGCGGAGACGTCCAAGAGAACCCTGGACCCATGACAGACGGACGGACTGACGCAGGGCAGGATTAACAGCAGTGGCAAGAGGAGAACCCTCCTTCTGTTGGCCTGGCGGTCGTTACATGGCGGAAGTTTCTTCTCATCTTAACCGTTGAGGCCACAGTGACTATATATCATCTGTAGGAAAACAGAGGCAGTTAAAGACAATTATTAGAAAATCGGTATTCAAAGTCAAAAAAAAAAAGCTAGACAAAAGAAGAGGGAATTAACCGCATGCACGTGCCACCCCCAGCCCCTGCTCCCCCTCCCGTCCCACACACACAGAGAAGCATCCAGCACTCACACATATACACACAAGAGTAACAAGATGGGGGAGGGGGAGGGAGTGCAGATCAGAAAAAAAAAATCCATCGGGATTTGAGAAGTGCGTTTTTATGAAATCGCAAACATTACAAAACTAATCCGAATTTAATCGTAGAGATCTGTCTGTCTCTGCCTCTGTCTGTCTGTCAGTCTGTCTGCATGACTGTCTATCTGCCTTTCTCTCTCTCTCTCTCTCTCTCTCTCTCTCTCTCTCTCTCTCTCTCTCTCTTAATAATCACACACACACACACACACACACACACACACACACACACTCACTCACCCACTCACACACACACACACACACACACACACACACACACACACACACACACCACACACACACACACACACACACACACACACACACACACACACACACACACACGTACACACACACACACACACACACACACACACACACACACACACACACTCACTCACTCACTCACTCACCTACTCACACACACACACACACACACACACACACACACACACACACACACACACACACACACACAGAGTCATGCCCACACAAACGTTATCAGTATAACGGTAACGGTCTCGTTAACTGTCAAGTCTAGCTCAGAGCCTGGTCATAATTCTTATTAACTGTGAACTCTATCTCTCAGAGTCTGGTAATTTTTCTCATTGACTGTGACCTCTATCTCTCAGAGTCTGGTCATATTTCTCATTGACTGTGACCTCTATCTCTCAGAGTCTGGTCATATTTCTCATTGACTGTGACCTCTATCTCTCAGAGTCTGGTCATATTTCTAATTGACTGTGACCTCTATCTCTCAGAGTCTGGTCATATTTCTCATTAACTGTGAACTGTATCTCTAAGAGTCTCGTACTATTTCTCATTAACTGTCAACCCTATTTCAGAGTCTGGTCTAATTTCTCATTAACTGTCAACTCTATCTCTCAGAGTCTGGTAATATTTCTAATTAACTGTCAGCTCTATCTCTCAGAGTCTGGTAATATTTATCAATGTCAACTCTATCTCTCAGAGTCTGGTAATATTTCTAATTAACAGTCAACTCTTCTCTCAGAGTCCGGTCATATTTCTCATTAACTGTCAACTCTATCTCTCAGAGTCCGATAATATTTCACAACCGTCAACTCTGTCTTAGAGTCTGGTAATGTTTCTCATTAACTGTCAACTCCATCTCAGAATCAGGTGTAATAATTTTTCACGAACTATTGACTCCATCTCAGATTTCTTAGTGATAAATCGCATAACTATCCACGGATGTGTTAAATGGTATTTCAGAACTCTTCAAAAGAAAACAAAAGTGATATATGCGAGAGAGAAACATGAGAACTCATCACAACAACTGTCACTGAGTAAGGAACAGGGTGCAAATTACAAGAAATTAGTATGATAATGACGATGACTAATGATGACCATTTCTTACCTATTGATGAATTTGTGCATATCATAGTCAGTCTCTACCAGGTTTTTTCACAGATACTACTGCACAGGAAAAAATATGACGTTTTTGAAGAATGTACGTTTGGTGATTACTTTTTGCTATCGAAAACAAGCCGCCACATTTTACGGTTTTAATCTTACACTTGTAAATGAAACGTTGGAAAACCTAACGACCTGAGGAAAGACTTGTGCTGTTGTTATGGTCATATCACGTGAAGAAAAATCTCTGTGCTTAATCTTACATTGAAATAGTTTCCCGATTTTGATTTATTAGGGTTTTTTTTTTTTGTTTGTTGTTTGTTTGTTTTTTTTTTTTTTTAGTTTTGTTTTGGGGGCAGGGTGCTCTAAAGAAAAAAAACAATAACAACAACAACGACGACGACGACAACAACAATAGCAACAACAACGACGACGACGACGACGACGACAATAGCAACAACGACAACAACGACGACGACGACGACGACGACAACGATAACAACAATAGCAACAACAATAACAGCAACAACAACGACGACGACGACAACGACGACGACGACAACAACAACAGCAACAATAACAACAACAACGACGACGACGACAACACCAACAATAGCACCATCAGCAGCAACGGAGAATACACACAATGACAAATGCCTAGGGAATGCATGTGTTGTGTGTGTGTGTGTGTGTGTGTGTGTGTGTGTGTGTGTGTGTGTGTGTGTGTGTGTGTTTATTCATTGAAACGACTTCCAGTTCCAGCTTGATTTTAGTTCTACTGCCAATACAAAACATTCCAAAGCTGTTATCAGCCAGGGAATAATATCCTGTCATAAAAAAAAAAAATCATGTTCGTTATGACCCACTACCATCCAAACCATAACTGCTACACTGTAGACCCTTTTCAGGTAGATCCCAAGCAAAGTCACCAGGCACTCTTTGGGGTTTTTCACCCCCAGATTGCGACGTATAGGACAACAGCGAAAACACACTGGTAAAAAGTAAAACATCACTACAACATACATGAGAAATGCCACATAAACGCATAGACACTACAAAACGGTCCGATTCTTCCAACTGTGGACGGCATTGGCAGTCTCACAGTTGCCGGTGTAACGATCTATTTTAACTCCCCTCCACTTTTAACTCCCCGGGAGTTAGAATTAGCACGTGCCAGTTTTAACTCCCGGGAGTTAAAACAAACCACACCAGAATGACCCCCCCCCCCTCCCGCCTGTCTTAGATTAACCCCCCCCCCCCCCCCCAAAAAAAAAAAAAAAAAAAAAAAACATTCAGTTTTATGTGTTTGTCACGATATGAAAAACAAAAATTTGATATATACACCCCCTCCCTCCCTCCCTCCCTCCCTCCCCCTCAACCTGTCTGCCTGTCTGTCTGTCTGTCTCTCTGTCTGTCTGTCTGTCTCTCTCTCTCTCTCTCTCTCTCTCTCTCTCTCTCTCTCTCTCTCTCTCTCTCACCCCAAACCTTATTTCAGTCTCTCGCTCACTCTCTCACTCTCCTTGCTTGTCTGTCTGCCTTTTTGCTTGTCTGTCGGTTTGTCTCTCTTAATCTCTCTCCCTCTTTCTTTGCTTGTCTCTCTGCCTATTTGTTTATCTATGTCAGTATCTCTGTCACTAGTGTCTCGCTCCACTCCTCCTCCCCCTCTCTGTCTGTCTGTTTTTCTTCTTTCTTTTACTCTCTCTCTCTCCCCCCTCTCTCTCTCTCTCTCTCTCTCTCTCTCTCTCTCTCTCTCTCTCTCTCTCTCGCTCTCTCTCCCTCTCTCTCCCTCCCTCCCCCTTCTCTCCCCCCTCTCTCTCTCTCTCTCTCTCTTCTCTCTCTCTCTCTCTCTGCATGCTTCTAGTCTAGTATTAGTGTTTATCAAAGACAGATTGGATTAATAGGCTTTTATGTTAGCCTAAGATCTTTATCCTTATCAAGTATTTTAAGCGTCATGTGTCAATTGTCTCTCTGCAGTTCGGGGGGGGGGGGGGCAGTCCTGGCATAAAGCCAGAACGCCCCCCCCCCTTTCCCCCTTTGTATATTTTAACTCCACGGGAGTCAATCTGGATCAACATTTCTTGATCGAAAGTAACTCCCAGGAGTTAGTTTAGGCACCTGCGTATTTTAACTCTACCCACTTGGATGGGAGTTATAATACGCACGTGCCGAAACTAACTCTCCGGGAGTTAATTTCGATCCAGAGGTGTTGATCCAGATTGACTCACAGGGAGTTAAAAAATACAGGGGGGGGGGGGGGGGGGGGGGGGGGGAGTCGTTCTGGCCTTATGCCAGGACTGTCACCCCACACACCCCCACACCCCCACTGCACCAAGAATACTGGCTGCATTTATGGAAAATTAATAAATAATTGGATAGTTTTTGTCTTGTGCATACATTACAAATATCTGTGTGTGTGTGTGTGTGTGTGTCTGTCTGTCTGTCTGTCTGTCTGTCTGTACCTTACGCACGGCCACAGTTCTCGACCGATCAACACCAATTTGGCATCAAGCATCCTTGGCATCCTCGGAAGGTCATGGAGTCGTTACTTTTTGAGTAACCGTCCACCAATTAGCGTTTCGCGCGACTCGAAGGGCGAAGCGCTGAGTACGGCCACAGTTCTCAGCAGATCGACTTCAAATTTGGTATCAAGCATCTTTGGCACCCTCGAAAGGTCATGGCGTCCTCACGTTTTTTTTATATAGACCTCCACCGAAGCGCTGAGTCGGTCAGAGTTCGGGGTCGAAGCGTGTGAGCGCTAGTGTGATAGAAGTGCAAAACAGAGACAAATGGTACCTTCACCTTCCGGAAATTACATTTAAGAACCTGCGCACGCATGCTCTACACGTTAAAACCCTTTGTATGCAAAATATTAGGCCTACAGGGTCAAATAATTTAAAAGGCAATAAAGATGCAATGATGCGTCATTGCTGCTCCTTTACTTACTGCGTAGGTGCGTTATGCTTCCGTTTTGCCGTGTTAAAATGGTACTGGCCGAAAATTTCTCTCACTCATTCTATGATTTGAGAACGGGGTGGGGGGGGGAAGGGTCATTCTGGGCACGTGCCTATTTTAAACTCCCGGGAGTCAAAATGGTACAAGCCGAAAATGACCCCCCCCCCCCCCCCCCCCCCCCCCCTTTATTCTTGAGATGTTATAATGTTAGATTTTCAGAGTACTGGATGAAAGTTGCTTTGTAAAGCATCACTAATACAAGTTTCAAAATATTTTTTTTGAATAATCCTATAATTTGAAAATGGAGTTGTGAGGAGGGTGGGGGGGTCATTCTTCCCGGGAGTTAAAATGGTATAGTGTTAGATTTTTAGAATGCTGAGTGAAATTTGCTTTGTAAGGCATCACTAATACAAGTTTCAAAACATATGTCTCTCAATCATTCTACAATTTGAAAATGGGGTGGGGAGGCAAGAGGGTGGGGTGGGTTCATTCTGTGCCCTGGGAGTTGAAATAGTACTGGCCTAAGATGCCCCCCCCCCCCCCCCTCTCCCGCGCCTTATTCAGATTATTTCAGGTTTTTTTGTGTTGTTTTTTTTATTAATCCTGGGTGAAATTCGTATTGTAAGGCAAAGCTAATACAACTTTCAAAACATGTTTCTTTCGCTCATTCTATAATTTGAAAACGGGGTGGGGAGGGGAAGGGGTCATTCTGGGCACGTCGATCACATGCACGTATACAAACACTTATGCACACAAGCATGCACCAAACACACACACACACACACACACACACACACACACACACACACACACACACACACACACACACACACACACAACACACACACACACACACACACACACACACACACACACACACACACACACACACACATGCGTGCCCGCTCACATTTGCAGACTTTATTTTTAATGGTGTAACACAGTGTGCATGATGCTGAATACCCGTCATAAAAAAAAAAAAAAAAAAAAAAAAAACAGGTACTTGTATTGCTGAGACGATTTGTTATAATGGCAAACACCAAAC
>JADBJO010007808.1:85000-106104 GCA_016801955.1 Conus betulinus
TGCCCTGCTTCTCTGTGTTCTGTCTGTCTGCTTCCCATCTCTTGTGTCTGCTTCTCTCTGTTCTGTCTATCTGTTTTTTTTTCTGTTCGGCCAGCTTTCTGTTCGGCCTCCTTCTTGTTGTTCTGTCTGTTTGCTTTCTCTTTGATGGATGTGCTTTCTGTTCTACCTGCTTCTGTTCTGTCTGTTCTGTCTATCTGTTTCTCTTCTGTCTATCTGTTTCTGTTTGATGTCTCTATGATTGTTTGCATGTTGTCTCTTTTCTGTCTGGTTACCTCCTGTGTGCTAAGTTATAAGATTTATCTGTTGTTGTTTTTGTTTATGTCCATTAAAAGAGCAACTTTCTGAAGATGACATGAACAGCAACAACAGCAAAACAGCAACAACAATGTCAGACTCCCAGTCATAGAACGTAGATAAACAGCCAGTCACACAAAGTAAAAAAAAAAAAAAAAAACAGAATTCCTCCTTTTAAATAACAACCCAACTTTGTACACTACGTACACACGAATTCTTTGTACTTTGGTTCAAACAAATGGTTGGTCGTATCTCTAAATCTAATGCATCAACAGGTCCTCACAGATTAAAGAAACGTTTCCTTTAAAGTGTGCAACTTCAGTGCCCACAACACAAAACAATCGTTTTCCAAAAAACTACATTTCCTGGTCCTCGCTGGCCTACAGCAATTCTTCTCCGTTTCTAGTCTCTACGACCTCTCGCCGGCTGACAAAACAAAACCACAAACTACTGTGCCTGTGCCTTTCTCTACAAAAAGACTATAGCCCTACACTAACCGGGGGAAAGATAGCCCTACACTAACGGGGGAAGAAAGATAGCCCTACACTAACCGGGGGGAAAGATAGGCCTACACTAACCGGGGGAGAAAGACACCCCTACACTAACCGAGGAAGAACGATAGCCCTACACTAACAGGGGGAGAAAGATAGCCCTACACTAACCGGGGGAGAAAGACACCCCTACACTAAACGAGGGAGAACGATAGCCCTACACTAACAGGGGGAGAAAGATAGCCCTACACTAACCGGGGAAGAAAGATAGCCCTACACTAACCGGGGAAGAAAGATAGTCCTACACTAACCGGGGAAGAAAGATAGCCCTACACTAACCGGGGAAGAAAGATAGTCCTACACTAACCGGGGGGGGAGAAAGATAGCCCTACACTAACCGGGGAAGATAGCCCTACACTAACCGGGGAAGAAAGATAGTCCTACACTAACCGGGGAAGAAAGATAGCCCTACACTAACCGGGGAAGAAAAGATAGTCCTACACTAACCGGGGGAGAAAGATAGCCCTACACTAACCGGGGAAGAAAGATACCCCCTACACTAACCGGGGAAGAAAGATAGCCCTACACTAACCGGGGGGAGAAAGACACCCCTACACTAACCGAGGAAGAACGATAGCCCTACACTAACAGGGGGGAGAAAGATAGCCCTACACTAACCGGGGGAGAAAGACACCCCTACACTAAACGAGGGAGAACGATAGCCCTACACTAACAGGGGGAGAAAGATAGCCCTACACTAACCGGGGAAGAAAGATAGCCCTACACTAACCGGGGAAAGAAAGATAGTCCTACACTAACCGGGGGAGAAAGATAGCCCTACACTAACCGGGGAAGATAGCCCTACACTAACCGGGGGAGAGAGATAGCCCTACGCTAACCGGGGAAGAAAGATAGCCCTACACTAACCGAGGGAGAACGATAGCCCTACACTAACAGGGGGAGAAAGATAGCCCTACACTAACCGGGGAAGAAAGATAGCCCTACACTAACCGAGGGAGAACGATAGCCCTACACTAACAGGGGGGGGGAGAAAGATAGCCCAACACTAACTGGGGGGGAAAAATAGCCCTACACTAACCGGGGAAGAAAGATAGCCCTACACTTACCTGTGAAGAAGGATAGCCCTACACTAACCGGGGAAGAAAGATACCCCCTACACTAACCGGGGAAGAAAGATAGCCCTACACTAACCGGGGGAGAAAGATAGCCCTACACTAACCGGGGAAGAAAGATAGCCCAACACTAACTGGGGGGAGAAAAATAGTCCTACACTAACAGGGGAGAAAGATACCCCTACACTAACCGGGGAAGAAAGGTAGCCCTACCCAGCCGGGGAAAGAAAGATAGCCCTACACTAACCGGAGGAGAAAGATAGCCCTACACTAACCGGAGGAGAAAGATAGCCCTATGCTAACCGAGGGAGAAAGATAGCCCTACACTAACAGGGGAGAAAGATAGCCCTTCACTAACCGGGGGAGAAAGATAGCCCTACACTAGCTGGGGGAGAAAGATAGCCCTACATTAACCGGGGGAGAAAGATAGCCGTACACTAACCGGAGGAGAAAGCCCTACACTAACCGGAGGAGGAAGAAAGCCCTACACTAACCGCTGGAAGAAAGATAGCCCTACACTAACTTGAGGAGAAAAATAGCCCTACACTAACCGGAGGGGAAAGATAGCCCTACTCTAGCGGGGGAGAAAGATACCCCTACACTAACCGTGGGAGAAAGATAGCCGTACACTAACCGGAGGAGAAAGCCCTACACTAACTGGAGGAGAAAGATAGCCCTACACTAACCGGAGGAGAAAGATAGCCCTACTCTAGCCGGGAGAGAAAGATACCCCTACACTCACGGGGGAGAAAGATACCCCTACACTAACCGGGGGAGAAAGATAGCTGTACACTAACCGGGGGAAGAAGATACCCCTACACTAACCGCGGGAGAAAGATAGCCGTACACTAACCGGGGGAGAAAGATAGCCCTACACTAACCGTGGGAGAAAGATAGCCCTACACTAACCGCGGGAGAAAGATAGCCCTATTCGAGCCGGGGGAGAAATATATCCATACACTATTCGGGGGGGAAGATAGCCCTTCAATAACCAGGGGAGAAAGATAGCCATACACTAGCCGGGGGAGAAAGACAGCCCTACACTAACCGGGGAAAAAGCCCTACACTAACCGGAGGAGGAAGATAGCCCTACACTAACCGCTGGAAGAAAGATAGCCCTACACTAACCGGAGGTGAAAGATAGCCCTACACTAACCGCGGGAGAAAGATAGCCGTACACTAACCGGGGGAGAAAGATAGCCCTACACTAACCGTGGGAGAAAGATAGCCCTACACTAACCACGGGAGAAAGATAGCCCTACTCGAGTCGCGGGAGAAATATAGCCATACACTATTATTCGGGGGGGAAAGATAGCCCTTCACTAACCAGGGGAGAAAGATAGCCGTACACTAGCCGGGGGAGAAAGATACCCCTACACTAACCGGGGAAGAAAGATAGCCCTACACCAGCGGGGGGGAGAAAGATAGCCCTACACTAACCAGGGAAGAAAGATAGCCCTACACTAACCCGGGGAAGAAAAAATAGCGCTACTCCAGCTGGGGGAGAAAGATAGCCCTACCTCAGCTGGTGGAAGAAAGATAGCCCTACACTAACCGGGGAGGAAAGCCCTACACTAACCGGAGGAGGAAGATAGCCCTACACTAACCGCTGGAAGAAAGATAGCTCTACACTAACCGGAGGTGAAAGATAGCCCTACACTAACCGGAGGAGAAAGATAGCCCTACGCTAACCGAGGGAGAAAGATAGCCCTACACTAGCCGGGGGTGAAAGATACCCTACACTAACTGGGGGAGAAAGATAGCCCTACATTAACCGGGGGAGAAGGATAGCCCTACACTTACCAGGGGAGAAAGATAGCCCTACACTAACCGAGGGAGAAGGATAGCCCTACACTAACCGGGGAAGAAAGGTAGCCCTACACTAACCGAGGGAGAAGGATAGCCCTACACTTACCAGGGGAGAAAGATAGCGCTTTCTGGGCCAGGGGAGAAAGATAGCCCTACTCTAGCTGGGGGAGAAAGATAGCCCTACACTAACCGGAGAGGAGAAAGATAGCCCTACACTAACAGGGGGAGAAAGATAGCCCTACACTAACCGGGGAAGAAAGATAGCCATACACTAACCGAGGGAGAAGGATAGCCCTACAGCAGCCGGGGGAGAAAGATAGCCCTACACTAGCCGAGGGGGAGAAAGATAGCCCTACACTAACGGGGGGGAAAGATAGCCGTACACTAGCCGGGGGAGAAATATACCCCTATACTAACCAGGGGAGAAAGATAGCCCTACATTAACCGAGGGAGAAGGATAGCCCTACACTTACCGGGGGAGAAAGATAGCCCTACACTAACCGAGGGAGAATGATAGCCCTACACTAACAGGGGGAGAAGATAGCCCTACACTAACCGAGGGAGAAGGATAGCCCTACACTTACCGGGGGAGAAAGATAGCCCTACTCTGGCCGGGGGAGAAAGATAGCCCTACTCTAGCCGGGGGACAAAGATAGCCCTACACTAACGGGGGAGAAAGATAGCCCTACACTAACAGGGGGAGAAAGATAGCCCTTCACTAACCGGGGAAGAAAGATAGCCATACACTAACCGAGGGAGAAGGATAGCCCTACAGCAGCCGGGGGAGAAGGATAGCCCTACACTTACCTGGGGAGAAAGATAGCCCTACACTAACGGGGGAGAAAGATAGCCGTACACTAGCCGGGGGGAGAAATATACCCCTACACTAACCAGGGGAGAAAGATAGCCCTACATTAACCGAGGGAGAAGGATAGCCCTACACTTACCGGGGGAGAAAAAGATAGCCCTACACTAACCGAGGGAGAACGATAGCCCTACACTAACAGGGGGAGAAAGATAGCCCTACACAAACTGAGGGAGGATAGCCTTACACTTACCGGGGGAGAAAGATAGCCCTACTCTGGCCGGGGGAGAAAGATAGCCCTACTCTAGCCGGGGGGAGAGAAAGATAGCCCTACACTAACCGGGGGAGAAAGATAGCCCTACACTAACAGGGGGAGAAAGATAGCCCTACACTAACCGGGGAAGAAAGATAGCCATACACTAATCGAGGGAGAAGGATAGCCCTACAGCAGCCGGGGGAGAAAGATAGCCCTACACTAGCCGAGGGAGAAAGATAGCCCTACACTAACCAGGGGAGAAAGATAGCCGTACACTAGCCGGGGGAGAAATATACCCCTACACTAACCGCGGAAGAAGGATAGCCCTACACTTACCGGGGGAGAAAGATAGCCCTACTCTGGCCGGGGGAGAAAGATAGCCCTACTCTAGCCGGGGGGAAGATAGCCCTACACTAATATACCCCTACACTAACCGGGGAGAAGGATAGCCCTACACTTACCGGGGGGAAAAGATAGCCCTACACTAACCGAGGGAGAATGATAGCCCTACACTAACAGGGGGAGAAAGATAGCCCTACACTAACCGAGGGAGAAGGATATAGCCCTACACTTACCTGGGAGAAAGATAGCCCTACACTAACCGAGGGAGAAGGATAGCCCTACACTAACACGGGGAGGAAGATAGCCCTACACTAACCGAGGGAGAGAAGGATAGCCCTACACTTACCTGGGGAGAAAGATAGCCCTACTCTGGCCGGGGGGACAAAGATAGCCCTACACTAACAGGGGGAGAAAGATAGCCGTACACTAACAGGGGGAGAAAGATAGCCCTACACTAACCGGGGAAGAAAGATAGCCCTACACTAACCGAGGGAGAAGGATAGCCCTACAGGAGCCGGGGGAGAAAGATAGCCCTACACTAACCGCTGGAAGAAAGATAGCCCTACACTATCAGGGGGAGAAAGATAGTTCTACACTAACAGGGGAAGAAAGATAGCCCTACACTAACAGGGGGGAAAGATAGCCCTACACTAACAAGGGGAGAAGGATAGCCCTACAGGAGCCAGGGGAGAAAGATAGCCCTACACTAACAGGGGGAGAAAGATAGCCCTACACTAACAGGGGGAGAAGGATAGCCCTACAGGAGCCGGGGGAGAAATATAGCCCTACACTAACAGGGGGAGAAAGATAGCCCTACACTAGCCACGGGAGAAAGATAGCCCTACACTAACAGGGGGAGAAAGATAGCCCTTACACTAACAGGGGGAGAAAGATAGCCCTACACTAACCGGGGAAGAAAGATAGCCATACACTAATCGAGGGAGAAGGATAGCCCTACAGCAGCCGGGGGAGAAGATAGCCCTACACTAGCCGAGGGAGAAAGATAGCCCTACACTAACCAGGGGAGAAAGATAGCCGTACACTAGCCGGGGGAGAAATATACCCCTACACTAACCGCGGAAGAAGGATAGCCCTACACTTACCGGGGGAGAAAGATAGCCCTACTCTGGCCGGGGGAGAAAGATAGCCCTACTCTAGCCGGGGGGAAAGATAGCCCTACACTAATATACCCCTACACTAACCGGGGAGAAGGATAGCCCTACACTTACCGGGGGGAAAAGATAGCCCTACACTAACCGAGGGAGAATGATAGCCCTACACTAACAGGGGGAGAAAGATAGCCCTACACTAACCGAGGGAGAAGGATAGCCCTACACTTACCTGGGAGAAAGATAGCCCTACACTAACCGAGGGAGAAGGATAGCCCTACACTAACACGGGGAGGAAGATAGCCCTACACTAACCGAGGGAGAAGGATAGCCCTACACTTACCTGGGGGGAGAAAGATAGCCCTACTCTGGCCGGGGGACAAAGATAGCCCTACACTAACCGGGGGACAAAGATAGCCCTACACCAACAGGGGGAGAACGATCCTGACGGTTTTCTGATTATGGACCTAGAAATTATAATCTCATGACACCGCCTTTGTCTTTGAAAAAAAAAATTCTATGAGGCATGTATTATTGCAGAGCCTTGCTGTCTCTACGGCATATTTAACCGCTCTCTCTCTCTCTCTCTCTCTCTCTCTCTCTCTCTTCTCTCTCTCTCTCTCTCTCTCTCTCTCTCTCTCTCTCTCTCTCTCTCCTCTCTCTCTCTCTCTCTCTCTCGTTAGACGGAATTTCAGACGTAGCAGAACACCAGTATTACAGTGAATATACTGGGGTGGATTTGACTTGTCCGTTATGCAAAAATGGAAAAGAGGACGAACTTCATTTTGTGCATGCATGCTGCACAGTTCTACTGAACAGGTGAACGCAGTCACAAGATTGGAAACTCTTCTCTGCTTTTTTGTTTTTTCTTTTTAGATAAGCTGCGCAAGAGATCCATGTTTGTCGTCGACACACTCCGCGGTCAAATAAACACACGAGACCACCAGGAAACTTTGGCACCGTTACTCATACGCAAGAATCACATTAGCTATAATGGTTGCGACGAAATACTTTAACAATGTTTGCAGCGGCAGTGCCATTGACGATGACCTTAACAACAACAACAACAACAAGAGCAGCAGGAGGAGCAATAACGACAATCACAGTAACCACAGCATCAGCGCCAATAGGAAGAGCAACCATATCAGCAACAGCATAAACAACAACTCCAAACAATCACATTAATTCGGTAGCTAGAGCAAAAACAGCATCAAGCACATTACTTACAAACTGTAGTGACACCAATAAAAAAAAATTACATCAGCCTAATAGCTGCAAAAAAAAAAAACAAACAATAATTACATCAACTTAGTACCTGCAGTAATACCAACAACGATTACATCTACTCACTAGCTGCAGCAGTACCAACACCATTACATCCACTCACTAGCTGCAGCAATGCCAACACCCATTACATCCACTCACTAGCTGCAGCAACGCCAACAGCCATTACATCCATTCACTAGCTGCAGCAGTGCCAACAACCATTACATCGACTATATCGATTCACTAGCTGCAGCAATGCCAACAACCATTACATCCACTGACTAGCTGCAGCAATGCCAACAACCATTACATCCACTGACTAGCTGCAGCAATGCCAACAACTATTACATCCACTCACTAGCTGCAGCAAATGCCAACAAACTATTACATCCACTCTCTAGCTGCAGCAATGCCAACAACTATTACATCCACTCACTAGCTGCAGCAATGCCAACAACCATTACATCGACTATATCGATTCAACTAGCTGCAGCAATGCCAACAACCATTACATCCACTCACTAGCTGCAGCAACACCAACACCTATTACATCCACTGACTAGCTGCAGCAATAGCAACAACGACTGCATCGACTCAGTAGCTGCAGCAATAGCAACAATTGCATCAAGTCCATACCTGCAGCAGTAGGAACAACAGTTACATCATCTCCGTACCTACAGTTATAGCAGCAACAGTCACATGAGTTTAACAACATTGCTAACAGTAGCAGCTCTTCCAATAAAACCATGATACCAACAACAAGAAGTAAGGACAACAAGCACGACAACAACAGCAACAGCAAGGAAACAAAAACAGGAAGCTAAACATAGAATTTAAAACAAAATAATTCGTCGCTGCCACTGCTAGCTCTGTTGTAACCATCATGGTCGTCACGCCCCCTGCTGCCTACTGCCGTGACAACCGGAGATATTGTTGTTACTGCTGTGGGTTGTTTATACTACCATCTCTGCAACATCAAAATCCCGAAACAGAAAGAAGAATCCAGGCGTTTGAGACCAGGTGCCGGGGGAGACTACTCCTCCGCATCTCCTACAAAGAACACAAGACCAATGACTATGTACGGAACCTGGTCACCAACCTAGCTGGGCCCCACGAACCACTTCTGGCAACCGTCAAACGACGGGACGATGGCATGGTTGGCCACGTCATTTGTCACAACACGTTCTCCAAAACCATCCTCCTTCGAGGGACCGTTGAAGGGGGGTGCAGACGAGGACGGCAGAGAAAGAGCTGGTCCGGAAGTATAAAGGACTGGACCAAAATGACCATGCCAGATCTCCTCACAACATCTACAAACAGAAGAGCCTGGAGAGAAATGGCGGCTGCCTCATCACGTCCCCCCCCCAACGACCCCAGCGGTCAGGGGAATGACTGACTCTGCTATTTCTTTATTGCAAAGGTCCTCATCATTTCCATCATCGTCAGTAGCATCATCAGTGCCATCATCACCATCGTGGGTTTTCTTTCTTCCATTTCATCTTATCAAGAGAAGATGTTCGATAAACCTTTGGGAGGGACCAACGAACTAGAGTTTACGAATCTGTGATTTCATCAAACCAGAAATGTCCCAGAACGTCCAGCATGTACAGTGTGTGTGTGTGTGTGTGTGTGTGTGTGTGTGTGTGTGTGTGTGTGTGTGTGTGTGTGTGTGTGTGTGTGTGTGTGTGTGTGTGCGTGCGTGCGTGCGTGCGTGCGTGCGTGTGCGTGCGTGTGTGTGTGTGTGTGTGCGCGCGCGTGTGCGCGCGGGCATGTATGCGTGAATGTATGCGTGCGCATGTGCTTGTGTAAGTGTGTGTATGCGCTCGCGCGCGCGCGTGTATGTGTGTGTGTGTGTGTGTGTGTGTGTGTGTGTGTGTGGTGTGTGTGTGTGTGTGTGTGTGTGTGTGTGTGTGTGAAAGAGAGATAGAGAGAGAGAACGAGAGAGAGAGAGAGAGAGAGAGAGAGAAGTCTAATGACAATCGAGGGTTCTTCACTTCGTTAGTCCATGCCCTGAAATAACCCTCTGCGGTGGGCTGGCCCACATGCAACAGGTATCACAGTGAAAAACCGAAGTGTGCGGAAATCATCACGTTTGCTTTCTTTCCATTGTGAGAGAAACCATTGCCATTCTTCCCTACCTCCCCACTCAGCATTTCTCTCCCCTTCATCCTCCAAGGATGAAAACAAATAGCAAGATGAATGAATGAGAAAAGGGAGGAGGAGTGGAAGGAAGCATAGCCGAAAGAACGAATAAGATTATGTTGGAAGACTTTCGCGAGTTTTGTTAGTGTTCAACCAAACCGAGAAAACGAACTGTAAACGAAACTGGAGGTTACATGGATGTCACCAGTTACGCTTCCGATAACTGACAAAGCGAATTATGAAATGAATAATAGGGCGAATGGGTAAATGGAAGGAAGTTTGAATGGATGGTAGGAGGGAAGGATAAATAGAGGGGTTGAGGGAAGAATGGATGAATGGATAGAGAGAAGGTTGAATGGATGGACGAAGGGAAGGATGAAGGATGGATGGAAGGAAGGGTGGGTTGATGGATAAAAAGAGGGATGAATGGGTGAGCATGGGGAAGGTGGTTGGAGAAGGATGAATGGAAATTGGATAGAAGGTTCAATGGGTGGGCAGAAAAAAAAATGAATTGAAGGACGGAGTGAAGGGTAAAGAATTGATAAAGAGAAGGTTGGATGGATGGATGGCTAGAAGGTTGGATGAATGGATGGGTAGAAGGTTGGATGGATGGATGGATGGAAAAGGAAGGACGAATGGATGGATGGAGAGAGGGGTGAATGGTTGGACGGGGGAAGGACAAGTGGATTTGAGCTGGGGGCGGGGGGGGGGGGGTGAATGAATGGATGGATAAAAGGTTGAATGGATGGATGAAGGGAAGAAGGAATGATCAATAGTTCACTGATAGAATGACTGACTAAAGTACACACATAGGAATGATCGATGAATTCATTGGTAGAATGGTTGATTAAAGTGCATGCATACCCATGTTACAAACGAAAATGTAGGTTAACAACTTGATCGATTGATTATCAGATTGGTGAAGTGCTGTTATAATTCAATTAGCTTGATCGAAGATGAGACTGGTTCGTTGATTGAATCCATTGAACAGTCGATTGGCTGATCGACTCAATGGCCGATTGACCAAACGACAGACTGATTGCATAAAAAGCTGACTGATATCGAAATCGATTAATTGATTTTGACTGGCCGGTCTATTTCTTTGATTGATTTGATGGAATGGTTGGTTAATTGCTGACAGACAGTGGTGGAGATGATGGAATGGTTGGTTAATTGCTGACAGACAGTGGTGGAGATGATGGAATGGTTGGTTAATTGCTTACAGACAGTGGTGGAGATGATGGAAGGTTGGTTAATTGCTGACAGACAGTGGTGGAGATGATGGAATGGTTGGTTAATTGCTGACAGACAGTGGTGGAGATGATGGAATGGTTGGTTAATTGCTGACAGACAGTGGTGGAGATGATGGAATGTGGTGGAGATGATGGAATGGTTGGTTAATTGCTGACAGACAGTGGCGGAGATGATGGAATGGTTGGTTTAATTGCTGACAGACAGTGGCGGAGATGATGGAATGGTTGGTTAATTGCTGACAGACAGTGGTAGAGATGACGGAATGGTTGGTTAATTGCTGACAGACAGTGGTGGAGATGACGGAATGGTTGGTTAATTGCTGACAGACAGTGGTGGAGATGACGATGCCGGCGGGGAGGGCTCCCATCTACATCAAGAACCTGAAGACAGGAGAGAATGAATACGTCAGAACCATCTGTTGTCTCCCCAAAAAATCTTCAAGAAGTTCAAGGTGTGTGCAAATGTTTGTCTTTCAGTTTTGTGATGCGCACCCTTTTAAAGTTCACATTCAGGCAAGCTAGCGTCTGTTTGTTGAGAACAGTGATCTCCGCGAGCGTATTTTGAGTCACCCTGCGTCTCTTTGCAGAGAGCAGTGATCTCCGCGAGTTTATTTATGAGTCATCCTGTGTCTCTTTGCAGAGATCAGTGATCTGAGCGAGCTTACTTACGAGTCATCCTGCTTCTCCTTCCCTTCCAGCTATTTCAGCAGTTCTGCCAACACAAGGTCATGGTCCTGCTTTTCTTATGCAGACTGGAAGTTGTATTCATGTGCGCTGTGTGATGCCTCCGTGCTCTCTTGTAGTGCCAGACACTTTGTTGGCAGTCTTAAGATGTCGCAAGATCTGAAATGTGAAAAAAAAAAATCATTTACCTCTCCTCTGACGATGAATCATGTACAGATCAGATTTTTTTTTTTTTTAATACGGTCGTCTGCTTCTCTCAAAAAGCACAAACGTTACTTGTTGCAGATCTGCTACTGTTTGTTGGAAACGAATGCCAGTGGTCAATCAT
This sequence comes from Conus betulinus, assembly GCA_016801955.1. Lineage (NCBI taxonomy): Eukaryota > Metazoa > Mollusca > Gastropoda > Neogastropoda > Conidae > Conus > Conus betulinus. The sequence goes on from JADBJO010007808.1 coordinate 96,913, forward strand.
TAGACATGTAAATACAACGGGATGATATGCAGGAAGGTAACTGCTCTAGAAGTACGGTACGAAGAGTGTATTCAACAACGTCAAAGATTATTGGAGATCTTTTGTTTTATCATTTGTGACATATTTCTCATTCCACGCAGGCACGAGTTAAAGTTAACTTATTCGCACTGTGTTCTTTGCAATATCGATTATATCTGTTCAAAAAAGCTCACGGTGAAATGTCCATACGTCCGAAATCAAAGATGCTTAATCCATCCACCTGCCTACATCGTTAGTGACACTGTGCACAACTGAACCATTGTGGGGAACATAACTCACCAAATACATGTGTCAGGAAATCAGTTGTGTTTCATGGGAGAAGAATGCTTTATACAACTAAAATGTTCTTGATTATTCAGAAAACCTCTGTCCTCACGCTCGAAGTCAGATTGACAAACTTCAAATCAATTCATGAAAAAAAGAACACTCATACCACATGGCCTTGTATTCATCCAGAACCTGACAGTCATATTTCAGAGCCATTACATGGAATTAGTATGAACCAAGAAGGGCAATATAGCAGAAATGAATTCCAGTTCTAAGGCCAGAAAATATGTAGACAGGACCAGTCTCATCTATGAAATTGTTTAACAGACTTTTCTCCATGTTGGCTCTGATTGACTTTTATATTTACGTCATACATTACCCTTGCCATTTTTATCTAAAGTTATTGTTGTTATTATTATTATTATTGTTGTTGTTGTTGTTGTTGTTGTTGTTTTTTGTTTTAAGTTTAACAATAGAATGTGAAGAGGTGCAAACAGACTTTAAATGAAAATAGCAAAGCTCACCTCAACTTGCTGTTTGTCTTCTGAATGTCTTTTTCATTCTCGCATCCACTCTCCCCTCCGCCTCTCTCTCTTTGTCTGTCTGCCTGTCGGTCTGTCGGTCTGTCGGTCTCTCGCTTGTTTGCTCGGCTTCTAATTTGCTCCTTCCGTGTGTGTGTGTGTATCTTTGTCGTGTTCTCTGTATGTGAAGTGTGTCTCTACAACATTTTCAAGCTTTCCCGACTCTGCGCAGATTAACACTGTTGTGTAGGTGAGCGTCTGTGTATCTGCTTATTTACCTGCTTGTTTATTTGCAGATCTGTGTTTATCTGCAGGCAGATCTGTGTTTACCTGCAGATCTGGCAGTCGATTGTGGTTATCTGCCCACAGGTTGAGTCCATGATACTCTTTGTGTGTTTGGCATGCTGCAACATTATGAGGACGGGAGAGGAGGGGGGGGGGATAAGGGGTTGTGGAGTTGTCAAGAGATTCCCGTCATCCCCCTCACCCCTGCCCCCCCTCCCCATCGAGGATGTATAGAAACATAGTGAATAGATATTTGTCATCGCCAGCAGAGGCATCCAGTGCACCTCATGAACGTATTTGCTTCAGCGGAAGTCCCCCGCCACTCCCCGATTCCTCACTTTTACAACATCTGTGCTGTTCTTAGACCCTCCATCAGCTCTTTTACAGCATCTGCGACTGGTGTCCCAACCCATCCCTGCTTTGATATTTCCGTCATCGTTACTAGGTCTCTGCACCCTGACCTTAGTGTGTCAGTATTACTAGGTCTCTGCACCCTGACCTTAGTGTGTCAGTATTACTAGGTCTCTGCACCCTGACCTTAGTGTGTCATTGTTACTAGGTCTCTGTACCCTGACCTTAGTGTGTCTTTGTTACTCAGTCTCTGCACCCTGACCTTCTGTCATTGTTATTAGGTCTCTGCACCCTGACCCTCTGTCATTGTTACTAGGTCTCTGCACCCTGACCTTAGTGTGTCATTGTTACTAGGTCTCTGCACCCTGACCTTAGTGTGTCATTGTTACTAGGTCTCTGCACCCCGACCTTAGTGTGTCAGTATTACTAGGTCTCTGCACCCTGACCTTAGTGTGTCAGTATTACTAGGTCTCTGCACCCTGACCTTAGTGTGTCATTGTTACTAGGTCTCTGCACCCTAACCTTCTGTCATCGTTACTAGGTCTCTGCACCCTGACCTTAGTGTGTCATTGTTACTAGGTCTCTGCACCCTGACCTTAGCGTGTCATTGTTACTAGGTCTCTGCACCCTGACCTTAGTGTGTCATTGTTACTAGGTCTCTGCACCCTGACCTTAGTGTGTCATTGTTACTAGGTCTCTGCACCCTGACCTTAGCGTGTCATTGTTACTAGGTCTCTGCACCCTGACCTTAGTGTGTCATTGTTACTAGGTCTCTGCACCCTGACCTTCTGTCATTCTTACTAGGTCTCTGCACCCTGACCTTAGCGTGTCATTGTTACTAGGTCTCTGTACCCCGACCTTACCTTGTCATTGTTACTAGGTCTCTGCACCCTGACCTTAGTGTGTCATTGTTACTAGGTCTCTGCACCCTGACCTTAGTGTGTCATCGTTACTAGGTCTCTGCACCCTGACCTTAGTGTGTCATCGTTACTAGGTCTCTGCACCCTGACCTTAGTGTGTCATTGTTACTAGGTCTCTGCACCCTGACCTTAGTGTGTCATTGTTACTAGGACTCTGCAGCCCTTACCTTAGTGTGTCATTGTTACTAGGTCTCTCTGCACCCTGACCTTAGTGTGTCATTGTTACTAGGTCTCTGCACCCTGACCTTAGTGTGTCATTGTTACTAGGTCTCTGTACCCCGACCTTAGTGTGTCATTGTTACTAGGTCTCTGTACCCTGACCTTAGTGTGTCATTGTTACTAGGTCTCTGCACCCTGACCTTAGTGTGTCATTGTTACTAGGTCTCTGCACCCTGACCTTTAGTGTGTCAGTGTCACTAGGACTCTGCACCCTGACCTTAGTGTGTCATTGTTACTAGGTCTTTGCACCCTGACCTTCTGTCATTGTTATTAGGTCTCTGCACCCTGACCCTCTGTCATTGTTACTAGGTCTCTGCACCCTGACCTTAGTGTGTTATTGTTACTAGGTCTCTGCACCCTGACCTTAGTGTGTCATTGTTACTAGGTCTCTGCACCCTGACCTTAGTGTGTCATTGTTACTAGGTCTCTGTACCCTGACCTTAGTGTGTCATTGTTACTAGGTCTCTGCACCCTCGGCCTCAGAAGAGAGTGTGGAATCCTCCACTACCTCAATACTTGATCGGCGCTGGGGGAGTGAGTGGGTGTCGAAAATGTGTCTGTGGTAATCACAGGAAGTCTCGGCACTGACATGCTGTGGCATGTTCTATATTGGGTTGAGGACCTCCTGACACTGTGTGTGTGGCATATTCTTTATTGGTTTGATGACTCCTGACACTGACTGTGGCATGTTCCATATTGGTTGAGGACCTCCTGACACTGACTGTGGCATATTCTTTACTGGTTTGAGGACCTCCTGACACTGACTGTGGCATATTCTTTACTGGTTTGAGGACCTCCTGACACTGACTGTGGCATATTTTCTTTATTTGCTTGAGGACCTCCTGACACTGACTTTCGCATGTTCAATATTGGTTGAGGACCTCCTGACACTGACTGTGGCATGTTCTATATTAGTTGAAGGGCATCCTGACACTGACTGTGGCGTGTTCTATATTGGTTGAAGACCTCCTGACACTGACTGTGGCATGTTCTATATTGGTTTGAGGACCTCCAGACACTGAGTGTGGCATGTCACGTTTTCTATGTTCGTTTGGGTACTTCCGGCACTGACACTCTGTGGCATGTTCTGTGTTGTTTTGGAGACCTCCCACCAATGACAGCTGTGACGTTCTCTCTCTCTCTCTCTCTCTCTGTCTCTGTGTGTGTGTGTGTGTGTGTGTGTGTGTGTGTGTGTGTGTGTGTGTGTGTGTGTACCTCACAACAATGACATGTGACGTTTTCTTTGTTGTTGCCTGTATTGTTTTTTTTTAGACTAATTGGTACTGGCACACTGTGACGTTTTTTGTTATGTTTTTAGGGACCCTCGGGCACTGACTGTGACGTTTTCTATATTATGTTGGAGACCTGATGGTACTGGCACCCTATGAAGTTTTCTGTATTGTTTTGAGGACTTATTGGTACTGCCATACTATGATGTTTTTCTGTATTATTTTTGGGACCTGTTGGTACTGCCATACTATGAAGTTTTCTGTATTGTGTTGGAGACCTATTGGTACTGACAAACTAGGACGCTTTCTGTAGCGTTTTGGGGACCTATTGGTACTGACATACATTACGTTTTCTGTATTGTTTTTTTTGGACCTATTGGTACTGACATACTATGACGTTTTTTTTTTGTGATGTTTTGGGGACCCTTAGGCACTGACTGTGACGTCTTCTGTGTTGTGTTGGAGACCTAATGGTACTGACACCGTATTTAAGTTTTATCTATTGTTTTGGGGACTTAATGGTACTGTCCTCCCAGTATTGACATACTTTTTGAAAGGTTTCTGTGCTGTTTTGGGGGACATGTCGACACTGCCATTCCGTGACAGTGTCTATGTTGTTTTCCAGGCTGTGACGTTTACCGTGTTTTTGAGGACTTCCATGTACTGAAGCGCTGTCAAGTTCATTTATTGATTTGGGGACCTGTCAACTTTCGCCTGCTGTCACGTTTTGCTGTGTTGTGTTTTAGACCAGCCACCTCTGTTATGCTGCAACGCATTCTGTGCTTCTTTTCTTTCTTTCTTTTTATTTATTTTTTTTTTTTTTTTTTTTTTTTTTTTTTTTTTTTTTTTTTTTGAGTTCCCCATACTGTCATTTTGTAACGTTTTCTGTGTTGTATTTCAGAACGCTGTGACGTCTTGTGTGTTGTTTTGGGGATCTCCCTGCGCTGACCTGCAACGCAGTTCCCTGTGGTGCCTGAGGGCGAGTTAGTACTCACGTGTTTGCTGCGTTTTATGTGTTGTTTGAAGGACATTCTGTGACTGCTGTGAGGGACATGTTAGTACTGACGTGTTGCTACGTTTGACATGTTGTTTGAAGGGCATTTTTGTGACTGCCATGCTGTGACGTTGTCACTGCTGCTTTGGGTACTCGTATGTTGTTGTTTTTTTTCTTCTCTGTTGCTTTTGAAGATTGTCGTTACTGGCAGGTCGTGGTTTTCTCTGTTGTGGGAGCTTTGGGTTTCCCAAATGATTTTTTTTTTTCTCCGTTGCTTTTGAGGAGTGTCGTTACTGACAAGTAGTGGTTTTCTCTGTTGTATGAGGGACACGCTGTCGCTGGCAAATCGTCACGTGTTCTGAGCTGCTTTGAGGACATCTTGGTATTCACACGTCATGCCCTTGTCTGTGTTCAGAACGGCGTAGTGTCCCCTGTGACGTCATGTCCTTGTCTGTGTTCAGAATGGCGTAGTGTCCCCTGTGACGTCATGCCCTTGTCTGTGTTCAGAACGGCGTAGTGTCCCCTGTGACGTCATGCCCTTGTCTGTGTTCAGAACGGCGTAGTGTCCCCTGTGACGTCATGCCCTTGTCTGTGTTCAGAACGGCGTAGTGTCCCCTGTGAAGGACGAGGAGGGCAGGGACAGGAACGACGCCGTGCGCTTCACGGTGGAAGGCATCATAGACGGGGTGCAGCTGTCCACGCACAAGATTCACCTGCAGAGCTTTCCCCTGGACAGCCAGGCAGTCACAGACCATGCAGAGAAGACAGTCCCCTCCAAGTCTGGCGCCGTGACAGAGAAGCTGGTTGAAATGTAGCAGCGATTGAACTGGTGAGTGGAAGAATGTGCTAGACACCAGTAACAGTCTCTGATGAACTGGTGAGTGGAAGAATGTGCCGCCACTAGTAACAGTCTCTGATGAACTGGTGAGTGGAAGAATGTGCCGCCACTAGTAACAGTCTCTGATGAACTGGTGAGTGGTAGAATGTGCTAGACATCAGTAACAGTCTCTGATGAACTGCTGCAGCACCAGCACCACCAGAACGATGAAGGAGAGAGGACGAGTCGGTTTTACCAAAATCTACGTAGAACTGATACATGTAGGGGTGGGAGCGTACGTAGGTGGAAGGGTGGGGGGGTGGAGGGGGGGGCAGATTTTGACTGTTTTTTTTTCCCTTTCCCCCGTTCAACAATTTCTTCTCCTTAGCCTGATGTACCTCTTGCAATCGCCTGGGCTGTGAATACTCAGTGAAATGGCATCTTGTTTCCCTCTTCTTGTCCTCCTCCTCTTCCGCCTTCACGTCTCATCCTACCCCTTCTCCTCCATTTTTTTTCTCTTTTTGTGTTTGTTGTTGTTGTTTTTGTTGCTCAACATCAATGAAACAAAAGGTGCCAGCTTCCCCCTGCCACACTACACCCCCACAGGCATTTTAAAACTCCTCAAGTTACACAGGACAGACAACAAATGTCGGAAGAAAAATCAATTCTGGCCCCTCTTGATGGAATGAGAAACCATGACGCCACCCCCTTCCCTACTACTCCACATGGCTCCAGGAGGTGATAGGGGGGGCGGGGAGTGGTGGAGGCGAGTGGGGGATAGAGAACACTGGGATAGAGAGCCATCTCCCATCACAAAGCAGATGAGGTGATGTCATGCGTGTGATGCCAGACACTTCTAGAACGTGGGTACGTCACCTCTACTTGCAAAAACACCGACAGGAACCTCCCAGGAAATGTTCACATCTTAGGTGTAAGCAGAGACAGCGTTCTGGGACGTTCGTTGGTTTTGTTCTGCGTAAATTTGGTAATGTCTGCTCATCATTCGCTGAATACGCCTCGTAATTTATTTATTCTCTGCAGACAATGAAAAGAAAGATCATCCCACTCATGTCTATTCTATTCTATGGTGTTGCTGTGGAAAACCGTTTTTCAAGTTTTCTACTTTAAATGCAATTCTATGCATCAGTGATGTTGTCTGCAACGTTGACAAATCTCACTATCCTATGGAAAACCAGCCCACTGACAGCTTGTGTACTCTTGTGCTCTTTTTCTTTTGGGATATATATATATATATATATATATATATATATATATATATATATATATATATATATATATATATATATATATAGATATATAGCTACATCGATAGATAAATAGGCATATAGATAATAATTCGAAATTCGTTGATTTATTCCCCAGAATTCTGTTATGAGCTACTACGAAATACGCACACAAAGACCCCAGAAATCTTGGCCTTGTTACTTAAGTACACGCTGTCTGGATTGATAAATGATGAGGAAACAGGGCCGCTGTGAAGTAGTAGACTACTTGTGCCGGGGGTCATTGTATAATCTGGTCGCAGTGTATCTCCCCGCTCTATAGCTTGTCTGTGGTATTGAAACATGTACGTAGACATGTCAGACAATCTGTGACATTTCTGAGAGTCACTGTGTGCGTGTCTCTCTTTCAACTTGGCTTCTGTCGCAGTCACGCTTTCAGACTGTATTTTGCATTTCTGATTTCTTATCTTAAAACATCCACTCTCGGAGGGATTAAGCGCATGTCTGGTTTTTAATCCCATTCTGCTTAAAAAGACGCATTTCTGATTCTGTTTTGAGTTCATGCAATAAGTACACAATGATGTATTGTAATCACTCATAATATTGAGGAAGGGACACACCTGGTGTTGCACAGGGCACTCTCTCTCTCTCTCTCTCTCTCTCTCTCTCTCTCTCTCTCTCTCTCTATATATATATATATATATATATATATATATATATATATATATATATATACTTAGTGGGCGCTCCACCCCCACCCACACACCCCACTTTGTTACTTTCTTTTTCTTCAAAGACTCACACACCATGCATAATTTGTGTGTTTATTACCAATGGACGCTAGCTTGCTCTTTTTTGTCTTGTTTGATTCAAGGAGTCTGGGTTTTGCTAATGTTCTAATGTTTAATGTGGAGACACTTTCCCCCTGTTGCGTTTCACCACTCACACTGAAAGGAACAACTGAACAAAAGACCAGAGACTACGGCACTTATCAAAAGACATACACAGGATAAACATACATTTGCTGTTTGTGTTCTGAAGCCTCTCAGCCCAGACCAGAGTTTCCTGTTCCGTGTTTCCAGAGTGGTTTATTTGGGTGAAGTCTAAACAGATAATTGCAGGCTGCCCGACACCAATGTTGTTTGGGTAACCTGTCCTACCGGTTACTGTGGCATTCATTTTGGAGACTGTGGGACCTATGCAATAACCCCACGGATCAAAGAAAAAGGAAGCACCTTCTTTTTCTTTTTTTCCTGCGACGGAGCATTATTTACATATTGAATTATGTTCCAGACCACGATCAATCGTAACAACAGGACCTAAAACACCAGACTTATCCACGTGTCTGGTCATCTAATTCTGTCTTTTACCATCTCTCTCTCTCTCTCTCTCTCTCTCTCTCTCTCTCTCTCTCTCTCCTCTCTCTCTCTCTCTCTGTCTCTCTGTGTCCTCTCTGTCTCGTCTCTCTCTCTCTCTCTCCTCTCTCTCTCTCTCTCCCATACTGTCCCTGTCTCTCTCTCTCTGTGTGTCTGTGTGTGTGTGTGTGTGTGTGTGTGTGTGTGTGTGGTGCAGTGAAAAACTGAACAGTCTCAACACACACACACACACACACACACACACACACACACACACACACACACACACACACACACACACGCACGCACGCACGCACGCACACACGCACACACACATACATACATACATACATACATACATGCACACACACATACACACACAGACACACACAGACACACACACACACACACACACACACACACACACACACACACACACACACGCACACACGCACGCACGCACGCACGCACGCACATACTGCTGTGTTAAGAGAGCCAAGCTCATGGTTGAGACCAAACAGATGCCCTGATTGTGGCCAGACCAGCTACCATAGGTCGCCCTGCGTCTTTGACCGTCTGACTTCCCTGCGCCTTGGACAGCAGACCAGCCTGGCATCCAAACGTCAGCACTACAGTCCTCTGGATAAACTAATGCAGACCCGCTACCTCAGCATGTTTGTTGAAAACTACCCTCAAGAGGCATGCACTCTTGTTTGCAATGATGGGTCAGCAACCAAAACCATGCATAAAGCAAGTGAAGGTATCATGGTCGGACTCATTTGTCGTGAAATCTCAGGATGCAACGATGCTTCAGGAATACACTACGCAAACTCAATAGCAGATGAAGAAGGCCTTTTGAAGGCCACTTCCGCAATTCAAGCTTCAGAGAAAGGAGTTTGCTTTGTTGTAGTTGTTCGACACCCTTTTAGCCTCACAAACATTTCTTAGATC
>JADBJO010007809.1:0-5000 GCA_016801955.1 Conus betulinus
GGCAACGCCGCGTCTGTTTCCCCCCCCACACTCGCTCTCTCTCTCCTATCTCTTATATATAGTATATAGATATATATTATATATATATTATATATACATAGATCTATATATATATAATATATTGTTTATGTCTTCAAAGAATCCAAAAAATAGTCAAGACAGTTTGCGATATTTCTTTTACCTACCTTTTAAACAAAGAGATGCAACTGTGACGAAAGAGTAGACTTGCTGGAATGAAGAGGAGACTGATATTAAAATGATGGTTTGTAGGATACCCGAGGTATAGTTTATAACTTTGTATGTCCTTGATTCTGAGCTCGTTATGTTTGTTTGCACCTCTTTTGCAATGTAAAACTGTACGCTTGTTTCTTTTCTATTTTCTTCTTTTAATGTCTTTGATTGATTCATTATTACTTTTCAGCCATTTGTTAAGGTCTAGATGCTAAACGAATAAACCATTTATCTCTCTCTCTCTCTCACACACACACACTCTGTCCTCTCTCTCTCTCCTTCTCTCCTCTCTCTCTCTCTCTGCTGATCCCGTGTGAGAACCTCGGTTGTGCTTGACGTTATTTTTTGCTCCCATTCAGGTGCTAACGTCCCACACCCACCCCACTTCACGTGATGAAACAGCCGCGAAAAACTAGGACAGGAGAGTGGGGGTACTGGGAGGCCTGTCTGACGTCACACTGGTACCCCTACATCATAATTGTGGCCTGCAGAAGTTGCCTGTTGTTGTGGTGTGGTTTGGTCGCTGGTGGGGTGCGAATTCGCTACCCCTGGCTGCCAGGTTGCGGTTTTAATAACACTGAGCCCACTCACACACACCTGTGTCATGGTTAATGATCTTTCCTTCTTTGTCATTGGCTTGATTAATTAATGTGTAGACGGGTTGTTCCGCTGATTTAAAGCGGCTATTTGAATTTCCATTTGTAATGATTGAAATTCACTCTGTGATCTTCCAAAACATATAAGCAAAAAAATATGACAACTATGCAGCATGCTGACGATCTGTGCATATGGATGAATACTTCAATAAGGAAAAATTGTCCTAAAAGAACACTTAATTACTACAAAAAAAAGTTTACCCAAATGAATTAGACAGTCTTGGTAGATACATGTTTGCGAATGGTCTAATGTTTTCTTGTGAGAAAACACATATGGTGTGTTATTTAACAATGGCGCCGATACAAGCGATTTGCCCTCTTTTAAAATGGATGCAGTCACACTTGACTACAAACCTTTAGTGAACTTAAAAAAAAAAAAAGATATCAGCAAACAAAACTGGTGTCAGGATATAAACACTTTAAAACATTTAGCTACATCACTGATCCGGTCAAAATTATGCTATGCACAGGAGGTTTTCTTCAGTGCCCCTAAACACTTGTTACAAAAGCTGCAAAGCATAGATAGTAAAGCCTATAAATTATGTCTTGGTCTTCCGTACCATGCTGCAACTTACCAAACTTGTAAGGAAATTAATATTTTTACAATTAGATGAACATAGAAAGCTAACACTTGCCAAATATGTAATGAAATGTTCAACGCTCACAGGTGTGAACGAAAAGAAGATTGCTATAAAACCTGAATCTCATTATCCAAAAAGAGCCCAGACTATTTCATCATATTCTACCATTGGTTCTTGTACTGAAAATCTTTTGAAAGAGTCAACAGTCAGTTCTGAGACATTAGCGAAGGTGGCCTTGATTTCTCCTCCAGCTTGGGAAAGAAACAGGGCACACATTTTGATCTTGATCACACTGATGTGAGCAAAACTGACCAACCAAATATTTTATCTTATTCTGTAAAGATGCATTTACAAGAGAAATATCCTCAACATCTTAAAGTTTACATAGATGGTTCAGTATTGTCTAATAATCAGTCAGGTTCTGCTTTTGTTATACCATCACAAAAGGTTGAAAAAAATGTACTCGGTCGGAAAAGGAAGATCAATATTTGTTGCCGAAATTATAGCTATTTTATGGGGATTGTCACATTTAATTGACTTGCCACAAATCAATATTTAAAGTATTCATTTGTGTGGATTCAATGTCTGTTCTGCAAACAATACAATTTCCAAATACCGTTTCGAACAACTTTCTTGCAAATGAAAATATGTCATCTCTTATTCATGTCTTGATATGTAAAGGAACTGATGTCACCTTCTGTTGGATACCATCGCATTGTGGTATTTGGGGTAATGAGCTAGCTGATGTATGTGCAAAAAAAGGAACCCAGAAATGAAAAGTGCGCCATAGTATTGAATATATCCTTTTCTTTACCTGAAGTCAATCAATCAATTTATTAAAGCAAACCGTCTGGTACCGATTCAGAAAAACCCTACAAAAATACGTTGCTTGGTGTGGCTGATAAAAACACTCATCTAATTAATTATGAATATGTAAACAGCATTCCTCATTTACAAGCGAAAAATATGTACTAGAACAGAAATTTCATTTTAATGTTTTATATATTAAAACTTGATGCCTGAAAAAACTAAATATACAAACGAAGCAAAATGTATTTGTGGAGAACGAAGAATAATCAGCAAGCATCTGCTGTTTGACTGTTTACCTCTTCAACCTCATTTACCACCATTATCAGGCATGTCTTTGTGTGATGTGTTTTTCAGATTTAAAGCTTGCCTTCAGTCTTTTTTTTTTTCTCTTTAATTTGTAGTCCAGTTAAGCATTTACTTTAAGATTATTTGCAGATATGTTGTAGGGAGGGATGCTTAGAGGGCCATATATATATATATATATATATATATATATATATATATATATATATATATATATATATATATGCGCACTTAGATAACCACACTATGCATACACTTACATAGTAACAGACATCCGCTGAAGAAGACATATTTATCGAAAATTCACCTTTACGTTTTGTATTGTATTAAACAAGCTTTACTTTAAAAATATTTTTCGTGTTTTATTCATATGTTGACGTGTTTCCAGTAACTGTTGAAGTGTGTTTCAGTCTCCTTTGTTTGTTTGTATTGAAATTACTCCAGCACGCGCTCAGTCTCTGGATGTGTACAAACGGTGACGTGCTACAAAAGTAGATGTTCGGAAATCTGCGAGAGAGGTCTTCTGTGTGAGAGCTTGCGTTCTGCGAGAGTTACGCCGCCGTTTTCATGGGACAGACACTGCTGATGGGCACGCCCAAAGCAATTTTGCAACATCAATCAGCTTGGCAGTTCAAACACACACACACACACACACACACACACACACACACACACACACACACACACACACACTGACTGACTGAAACCATTTACTGTCAGATTAACATAGTGTTGTACTGACAACACACACACACACACACACACACACACACACACAACACACACACACACACACACACACACAGAGAGAGAGAGAGAGAGAGAGAGAGAGAGAGAGAGAGAGAGAGAGAATGCTGAAACATGCATGTGACACGGTGCGCCTGTCATGTGGACAGTCCATGTCCCGATGGTTATCCCTGCATTCGCTTCTTAAAAAAAAAATATTTTACTCTCTCGATCTATTTGACCCATAAAGTGAGGAAAGATAACTCTATTTTCAGTGGTAAGACAAGCGTTATCCCCCCTGACATTTTTTTTTTAATAACTTTCCCGCAAGAGGTCTGTTGACAAACGTTTATTTCCTTTTACCCGGTGTTGAATGGGGGGGGGGGGGGGGGGGGGGGGGGGGGGGTTCTAGTGGGCCCAGTGGATGTTGCACTATCCTCTTGATCCACAGCTCCAGGGTTCAGAGCCGGCATGTGACAGCCAGGACCAGGATAGTACAGATTTCTCTCCGGTGTCAACGTCTGTGCTAACCCCATCCATCCTCTATCTACATGTTCGGTTGAGCCTTTTAAACCGAGGTCCCAAGTGTGAACGCAAGCATTGAAATAGGTAAGAAAATAAATCAATGAATGAATAAATAAATCCATAGATTTTTCTTCATCTTTCATGTGGCGTGTAAAAATGAAAAAGATTTATTTGTTTATTTTATTTACTCCGGACGGAGTGGAGGAAGCTGGTTGCGAACTGAAGTCTTCTGTGGCGTCCCTCCCAACGGTCTTCAAGACTCCAGGACAGGTGATAGGTGAAATAATCTTTTAACGAAAGAATAAGTGAATACATGCATGCATGCTTAAAATAATCAATTAATGAATAGATAAATAGTGTAAACTTGCGGTCGCGTTTAATCACATTCCGTTCTTCGTAGAAAGGATAAGACCATCGTGTGATAGTGGAGAGAGCACAGCAACAACGACAACAACAACGACAACAACAACAGCAACCTTTTTGTTCTTTTTGTTTTGTTTTGTTTTCTTTTTTTTTTTTTTTTTTTTTTTTTTCTTTTATTTATTTATTGTTTTCTCCCGGAGAACCCACCTTCTAGGTTAGCCCAGTTGTAATCGGCAGAAGAGCATCTAGGGGTCGTGACCCTTATGCGGCCTGGCCCCCTTAGAACGTAAAGAGCTCAGGGCCAAACACTTGTCTGAGAGGGGGGGGGGGGGGGGGGGGGGGGGGGGGGGGGGGTCGTCTCTGAAGACCTTCTGCTGTCAAGCTGTCCTTAGAGTTTCTTCCTACTATTACACTAGATTGCACACAAGCACGCGCGCGTGCGAATGCATACACCAGTGTAAAATGTAACTATATTTGGGGGAAAAAACCCACCATAAACATATACATGGGGGATGGGGTAGCCACCACACAATAATGATAGTAACAGTAACAAGTACTCATCGTTATGCATTCTCCTTACAGTTGTTTTCCCTTATATAATTTCTGTTAGTAACAGACGATTATCAGTTGTATTCCTAATCTGCTTGTTATCATTATCATTTTTTACACAACTTGTTATACAAACTATTGTTATTATTACCTTTGTACGTAACTTTTTTTTTATCCTTCTTTTTAAAGCTCGTTTTGCTACTTAAGTGTCCAGTGGTTATGTAAGCCTTAGGATGACATCATCCCCCACCCCCCC
>JADBJO010007809.1:22500-27500 GCA_016801955.1 Conus betulinus
ATATATATATATATGTGTGTGTGTGTGTGTGTGTGTGTGTGTGTGTGTGTGTGTGTGTGTGGACTGACACAAGATGGATAAATGAATTCACCAGGAATGACCGAGCACAGTGAAGAGTGGAATATTTTGAATGATAGGCCTATACGTGTTTATAATTTGTTTATAATATGTGAATTTTGATGATGGCACCACAAACATATTTTCCTTGTATTCTACGAGGACAAATAAAATATCGTGTATCGTGTAGGAGAATGGTCCGTAAAAAGACAGAAAAAAAAAAAACAAGTACGACGGGGCTGGGGTGGGGAGGGGGTTATACTAGAAGAGTCCTGGCATCCTTACATATATTTATGGATATAAATTGGAAGAAAAAGAAAAGAAAGAACAGATAAAAAGCAAAAGACAAAGACGACGTTTAGACCACGTAGTTCTTGATTCAGCTGATTTCAGTTCAAAATCGACTTCATCTTCCATACTACCGGAGAAATAAACCCACCTCATCTTCCATACTACCGGAGAAAGAAACCCACCTCATCTTCCATACTACCGGAGAAATAAACCCACCTCATCTTCCATACTACCGGAGAAATAAATCTGCCTCATCTTCCATACTACCGGAGAAATAAACTCACCTCATCTTCCATACTACCGAGAAATAAATCTACCTCATCTTCCATACTACCGGAGAAAGAAAAAACGTACTTCATCTTCCATACTACCGGAGAAAGAAACCCACCTCATCTTCCATACTACCGGAGAAAAAAAATCCACCTCATCTTCCATACTACCGGAGAAATAAATCCACCTCATCTTCCATACTACCGGAGAAATAAATCCACCTCATCTTCCATACTACCGGAGAAATAAATCGTACTCATCTTCCATACTACCGGAGAAAAAATAATACTAACGGGGAAATAGAGTGGCTATTTCTACAGCAGCTAAGCAGATAGCCCGCACTGTAATAGCAAGGACACCAGTGTATGATGCACGCACAGTGTTAAACCGTTAGTCCGTGCAAATAATAACAAGGACACCAGTGCAATGCACACACAGTGCCGTAACAGCAAGGGCACCAGTGCGATGCAACTCACAGTGCCGTAACGCACAGGGCACCAGTGCGATGCACTCACAGTGCCGTAACAGCAAGGGCACCAGTGCGATGCACACACAGTGCCGTAACAGCAAGGGCACCAGTGCAATGCACACACAGTGCCGTAACAGCAAGGACACCAGTGCGATGCACACACAGTGCCGTAACAGCAAGGACACCAGTGCAATGCACACACAGTGCTGTAACAGCAAGGACACCAGTGCAATGCACACACAGTGCTGCAATAGCAAGGACACCAGTGTAGTGCATACAGTAAGCCGTTAGCCTGTGCTGTAATAACAAGGATACCAGTACAATACAAAAGGCAGAACAACAGTAAGATCTGGTTTCCGCAGCATTACCATTTTCCTTGGGATGATAACTGTGTTCTGTTGTAACACAGCGAAAAAAAAACAGTGATCCTCGAGGAAACAGGTGATAAGGCTTGGTTTCCGCTGTGTCCCTGTGTTTTTGGGCGGTTCATTGTTCATGTTCTACACCGAAGAAAACAGGGAAAACATTGATTGTGGACTGTTCATCACAGTATGCTTCAGTACAGTTCCCGTGAGGGTTGTATCCTCATGTACAGGGCTGCAAGTTTCAACGTGTCTGCTGCTACAATCACGTTCAGTGACGTGGGCAGCCACAGGAAACTGTAACACACCAGACGTTCTGAAGACAGAACGGACTTGGGCGACGAAGATTTTGGTGCATGGTGTAGAGTGCTGAATGGAAAAGATTAGCACAACGAAGAGAATAGCACTTGCAATGATCAATATTATTGGGTCGCCACAGGGCAGCACACCAAGGAAACACCGCACTGTTCTTGAGTTAGTTTTGGTTGGTGTTCAGTAGTGTCTATGCTGCTCTGACATGCGCAGGACATAGGCCCCCCTGCTTGTCGATAGTAATTGTTTGTAACAAACAAGGATTGCTCACATGATGAAAAGACTACATGCCTATAACTCCAAACGAGTACTGCTTACGACACCCAATCGCCTGGCAGAAACGACAACACAGAGCACACAGAAAAAACAAGGAACACCCTACCCCCCCCCCCCCATCCCCCCAAAAAAGGATGTTCCAAGCTTACCTGTATACCATATACCGGACTCTTCTACACAACAACAACAGCAGGAGAAATGAACAAACACAAATGAACATACATTCATCAAAACTGGCACAGCCTTTTTTTCGATCTTGAATACAATCAGACAAGCCAGCCTTGGCTTGAAGCTATGTCAGGCCCATTGACATAGGCTAGAACACCAAGGCTACATCAAAACGTTGTTATGCTCAGCATAGTTATGCGGGGATTTTGTCTTCAGTTGTGACCAGCTCCAGGCATAACATCATCAGTCTCCAAAATCCCCCGAAGTCGGAGTGCGGCTGCCCACGTGGCGGGGTAATCAAAAACGGTCACACACGTAATGTTCTCATCCCCAGCTGATGCATTTGAAGTGTTCAAGTACTTCAGCTGTTCGGATGATCCCTGGAGTCTTTTAGCCAGGGTACGACGACGACGACAACACAACAACAACAACAACAACAACAAACAACAACAATCAGACAAGTACACGGACGAACAGTAACAAACACAGGTAACCTCGATTTGATGGCGTTGAAAACAGATCTGAAATGAGGCAAAGAACAGTTCTCAGTAAACAACAAACAAGTAGGGTAACTCTTGCTCGCATGATGGAATAGACACATGGGCGTAACCTCAAACGAATGCTGCTTACGACACCGAATCGCCTGGCAAGACATGACAGCACAGACTTTACTTCAGTGGTGGTGTTTAGTAGTGCCTCTTCCGTTTGACATGCGCAGAGTTTAGCCCCCATGCCCCCCCCATCCCCACCCACCCCAGTGGTGTTTAGTGGCACCTCCA
This sequence comes from Conus betulinus, assembly GCA_016801955.1. Classification (NCBI taxonomy): domain Eukaryota; kingdom Metazoa; phylum Mollusca; class Gastropoda; order Neogastropoda; family Conidae; genus Conus; species Conus betulinus. The sequence continues at coordinate 25,485 of JADBJO010007809.1, forward strand.
CCCCCATGCCACCCCCCCACCCACCACCCCCACCCGCCATGCTGTCGACACTAGAGGGTCTGATTGGTCTTAGTCTGAGGAGCCAGCGTGATTTTAGCGTCCCCTCCAAGGTTGCTGCTACTTCATTCGTCTAGCGACACGTTGTTGTCATGGATTTTACCAGCACCAACTAGTTCGAAAAGAACTGACGACAGGTGTTTCTGTGGAAGGAGGGAAAACACGTCAGATCATTTACTGTAAGAGCTGGTCATGAAAGGTAAACATCTCTGCCTGCGTGCAGGGAGGCAGAGCTGGCAAACACCGAACGTGCACTTGCATATTTTTTTTCTTACTCAAAGTTTGTCGCTTGACAAAAACAATAAACATACGCTAAGCTGAACTGTTACACCACTAGCAGTTCCTGTCCAGCGCTGCGTTTGCTTTGGGTCCAGATAACACGACGGGAACCACCCAGTGAAGTCTGCGTGCGTTGCATGCGTCTCTGAGAGTTCGTCTTATAACCGACACTGCAGGTCTGTATCTCTCGGGCCTGGCCGACGCCCGGATGTCTTATGAAAGTAAGTAAGCGTGCGTTACGGCCCTGTCACGTGCGCTCTCACCGGTGTGGACCTCCACAGGAAAATTGATCAACACTGTCTTCCGTGGCCCTTCAAGCCCTGCCATCATGGCCAGCTCAGCTTCGATTTCCTGACCACCTCTCTCTCTCTCTCTCTCTCTTCTCTCTGTCTGTCTGTCTGTCTGTCTGTCTGTCTGTCTCTCTCTCTCTCTCTTTCACTGTGAGTGTATGTGTGTGTGTGTGTGTGAGTTCGGGTGCACGTGTGTATATGTGTGTGTGTGTGTGTGTGTGTGTGTGTGTGTGTGTGTTCGGGCACACGTGTATGTATGTGTGTGTGTGTGTGTGTGTGTGTGTCTCTCTCTCTCTCTCTCTCACTCTATATCTCTCTCTCTCTGTCTGCGTATCTGTGTGTGTGGGGGAGGGGGGGGGGGGGGGCGCACGCGAGCGTGTGTCTGTGTCTGTGTGTGTGTGTGTCCGTATGAAAAGTGCGTGTTCATATATCTCTGTGTGTGTCTTTGTATGTTAAATGTGCACGCATGTCTGTATGTGTGTCTGTATATGCGCGCACGTGCTTTCGTGTGTGGGATATTGTAAGTGTGTGAGCATGCGCGCATGCGTGTGTGCCTGTATGTGCGTGCCTGTGTGTGTGTGTGTGTGTGTGTGTGTGTGTGTGTGTGTGTGTGTGTGTGCGTGCGTGATTTGCGCGCGTGTGGGTGCGGATGGTCAAGGTAAAGGCCTTTAGATGGAACAGTTATCCAGCTTCTTACCCTTTCCTCATATTCAGCACGGCTAGTGTCTGCCAGCTTCGGGCGTCGTCTTCCTGGCAACATTCTCCCTGAGCAGAATCCCTGCGCCAGTTCTGTGGCCAACAGCTGACATCAAAAAAAAACTCTCTCTCTCTCTCTCTCTCTCTCTCTCTCTCTCTCTCTCTCTCTCTCTCACACACACACACACACACACACACACACACACACACACACACACACACAGAGAAGAGAGAGAGAGAGAGAGAGAAAGAGAGTGAGTGAGTGTCTGTATCCGTAGTATGTCCCATCGTAGTAATTCAGGTTTCCCGGGCCCCGAGCTCCGTAGTGACGTAGTTCCGCCCCGGCGTCAGTGTCACAACTTCCTCCCGCGGCAACAAGGGGAAAGTACTCCTTTCCTTCCGCCCTGTCTGCCTCGGGCTTGCGCAGGCGCCAGATGGACACGTGACACGATCTGGGTCACGACCTGTATTACTTGGTTACGTGTGTAATGTGCGTGCTGCCATGTCAGCGAACTATATGAGCTACGCATTTTTTTTTTTTAATCGCATACGTCATGAGTTCCATGTTACGATGTCATTTTTCTTCTGACCGAAAATATGTTTTTTTTCAAAAAGGCACAACAAAATTGAAAGATTATTTCTGTATGTTTTGTGTGTGTGTGTGTGTGTGTGTGTGTGTGTGTGTGTGTGTGTG
>JADBJO010007809.1:45000-52500 GCA_016801955.1 Conus betulinus
GTTTATCCTGAATACGCGTGAGATGTTCCATAAAGAAGGACCGATATAGCCGTTAGTAGTGAAAATACCTACAAAATTTTCAGAAAGATCGGCCAAGGAATTTACTGAGATATTCCATAAAGAAGAAAACCCGTTCTGGGCCGTTACAGCCGTTAGTAACGGATATAACAGCAAAACAAAACATCGGGCATCATCCGTAACCCATAATGAAACATACCTACAAATTTTCAGAAAGATCGGCCTAGTAGTTTTGTCTGGAGCGAGTGGGAACACATTTTGACCACGGACGGACACACACACACACACACACACACACACACACCACACAAACACACACACACACACAACACAGAGAGAGAGAGAGAGAGAGAGAGAGAGAGAGAGAGAGAGAGAGAGAGAGCATTTCTTCGTTTCTATTCTAAAGTACTCCCTGTTCTATAAGAACTGGGAGTACAAAAAAGGATGTTCCAAGCTTGCTCTTGTGCTGCCGACAAAAGCAGATTGCCCTCAGCAGCGGAACCAGTGAAAACAAACACCATGGACATGGGCTCCAGACTGTGTAGCATTTGGATCTGAAACATTCTGAGGAACAGAAACAACCACAGATCACTTTAAGTGTGGGCAAACAGGAAAGGCTTTCCCTTCCATGTCTGAGAGTCGTAAAGTCTTTAGAGAGCGAGGCGGGGAGGTGTGTGGTAGCTTTCATTCTTGGAATATGCCCGTGACCCTGTTTGAAAGAGTTGGATCGTTATTCTTGGAATATGCATGTGACCCTGTTTGAAAGCGTGGATCGTTATCGTGTGGACGTGGACGAACGCTTGAAGTGTTACGAATCAGTTTTACCGTGTGTGCTTTGTGTCAACAAAAATGAGGATAATGCATTTCAATCGCTTTAAGGGCGTGGCCGTCATGAAAAGAGACGAACGCCACTCACAGAACCGGTACGTTTCAGAGAATTGTCTTCTTCTTTTCTTTTTTTTTTCTTTTTTTTTAAAAGAGTGATTTCAAATAAGATGGGTAGGCGTTAGCCCTAAAATGCCACGTAGAACAGAACGAGTAGAATGATGTATAGTGACAGGCGATTTATATAGAACCACATGAGAAATCCTTTTCTAGGCGTATTCAAGACATGTCTTCACAAATGCAAGTGGCATCAAAAGGTGTCCAGTAATTAAAAAAAAAATAAAAAATAAATAAATAATAAGCACCTGCAATTCAATCTCCCCTCCGTCTAAGTGTACATTATATATATTATATATATATAAGCCACAGAAGAGACAGGCCACGACGCATCTTCAATGGGGAATGTGCAGAAAGGAAGCTGATGATGTGGCTCAGTCAGTGTATGAACAGAGCAACGGGATTCAGTCACATCACTAAGGGCGGAAACAAACATCGTTTTTTTTTTTTCTTTTTTTTTTTAACAATGACTCAGACCCAGGGACAAAAACATGCTTTCTTTTTTTTTTCAGCCAAGCTATACGTTCCTCCTAAATAAGCCAACTTTTTTGTTCTTTCTTTCTTTCTATTTTTCTTTTTTTTTTTCTTTTTTTTTTGAGGGGGGGGGGGGGGGGGGGGAGGGGTGGGGGGGGGGTGGGGGGGGGGGTGGGGGGGGGGGGGGGGGTGGGGGGGGGTGGGTGGGAGGGGGGGGGGGGGGGGGGGGGGGGGGGGGGGGGGGGGGGGGGGGTGGGGGGGGGGGGGGGGGGGGGGGGGGGGGGGGGGGGGGGGGGGGGGGGGGGGGGGGGGGGGGGGGGGGGGGGGGGGGGGGGGGGGGGGGGGGGGGGGGGGGGGGGGGGGGGGGGGGGGGGGGGGGGGGGGGGGGGGGGTGAGGGGGTACTATCTAACAGAAAGCTCTCTTGGAATCAACACATGAAATTCCTATTGACCAAAAACACACGAAACTTTCAACTTTTTCCCCTAAAATCATCAACAAACAAATTTGGGTGGAAGATCTGTCAACACGCATCTTCCTATGTGAATCTTCAATCAGATCTAACATAGCAAACGCACCAGTGGTGTCTTTCAGTACACCCAATATACCTGCTACAAAAAAAAGAAAAACAAATAAGTCACAGAGAGAGAGAGAGAGAGAGAGAGAGAGAGAGAGAGAGATAGAGAGGCGGATGAATAAAAGCTGTAAAGCTTATTCTTTAACCCTCTTTAAAGATGTTTTTGACTTGACTTCACACACACACACACACACACACACACCACACACACACACACACACACACACAAGCACAAGCACAACACAACACACACACACACACACACACACACACACACACACACACACACACACACCCACACACACACACACTGACTGACTGACTGACTGAAACCAGTTTTACTGTCAGATTAACTCAAGGTGTACTGACATTTAAGAAAACATTATGAACAGAATATCAACGTTTTTCATTCAAAGGTAATGTAAGGTAATGTTGCTTATAGCCCAGCCGACTTTCATTCAAAGAAAACGGAGCATAATTACACAACAAAAATATGCGCGCGCACACATACATACACATACGCGCGGGCGCGCACACACACACACAAACACACGCACATACATGATTACACAAACACATACATCTCAATTAGAACACACCTATATCCTCACGTACACTCAAACTTACACACACACACACACACACACACACACACACACACACTCACTCGCATGCACACACACTCACACACACACACACACCGGAGTATATAGTGTTAAGAGTTCAAAGTGCCGCACGCTTCATACATTAGATCCTACAACGAAGCTCAGACTATTTTTCCTTTAGATGAAAACAGAAAAGTTGCCTGTACCAAATTCTGTATTAGAAGGTCATTCCTTGCGAACGAACTGCAACCGGAGACAACAAATAGATCAAATACTGATTTTCCAAAACGAACAAAGTTCGCATCATCTCAAGGTACTCTGGCAACTTAACACTTCTGATGTCACGAGACACTGACGATTAGCTTAGTACAGATCTTCCCAGGTGGTGCCATCGCTCTTTTGAACACCACTTTCAGGAGTTCAGAGACCTAAGCTTGATTTTTGTCATAATTTTTTATGCATCTACGAAAAAAAGAAATAATAATAATAATTTTGTAACGAGTCATGTCAATTCGCACAAGCGGAAATTTTGTTGCTGCTGTTTTGTCATCGCTTGTATTGTGTATTCATGCGTACTGTTGATTGATGAAAGACTTGTTTAAACAAAACCACACACTGAAGAAGAGTATTACTATCATTTCAAACCTTATGCATATGAATCTATAGCAGAAGAGCAAATATGTTCAGAGCTGAACTAGAACTAAAAAAAAAAAGCAGTTAACTTTTTGTTTTGTTATCGAAGTAAGTTATTTAATTCCTTTACGAGGTAGAGAAATCACTTCCTGCGGTGATTAGTTTTATTCCGTGAAAAATATTTTGACTGTGCGGCGAAGACTGAGGCAAGCTTTTGTTCAGTTTAGTTTCATCTTTCGCTATCAGCACACTAAAACTGTACTTTAGCACAACAATAGGTTTGCATTTAGCTTGAAAACATCCTAACAAGATATAACAATAACTACAGAAACTGTAACATGCTTGACGAAACCAGGCAGAAAAAAAAAGTGTGAACTAAAATTTACAACATCTCACGTATGACATGGAAAATTCTCACCCTCTAAGTCAGACACGAAAAATGAAAATAACATGTCAAGCGTGTGTGGACAAAACTAACGACTGAAAACATCTTTTCTTGCAGTTAAATAAAACGTTACATTCCTCTACTGTCTAAGTGCTGAGTTGAAATTTTGATGTTGTTGTTGTTGTTGTTGTTGCTGTTGTTGTTTAAATTCATCGGCACTGATCATCGGCACTGATCTCCCATCTTTTCTGTTGCTTCAGCAAAGAGTCCTTTATGTTTGCTATGTATTCATCAGTTTCATAGTTCCTTAATAGTCGTTTCCTGATTATGCTCGCATGGAAACGTATTTGCTTTGCTTACATTGAAAGAGAAACCATTTCCATACAAGAAAGAAAAAAAGACGTGCAGCATACAGCTACTTGTATACGCACTTTTAACACGCGCGTGCCTGCTGTCCACTTACACATAAACACACACGCGCGAGCGCGCATGTACACATACTACTCCTTAGTATATCCCTCCTAACACTTTACCTCCTCCCTCCCTCCTTCTGCCCATCTATATCCCCCCCCCCCCCCCCCCCTCTTCCACCATCTGTCCAACCATCTACTCCAACCCCTACTCCCACCCCCCCCCCCCACCCCCCCAGCTCCCCCCGTCTCAACCTCTACCCAACCTCTCCATTTTTCGACGTTTTTAGCTTGGTGAAAAGATGTTTAGCTGAAGGCTAACCCAAACCTTTCACAGAGAGAGAGAGAGAGAGAGAGAGAGAGAGACGGACACACACACACGCACACACGCTCGGGCGTGCGCGCGGGCGTGCGCGCCCCCCCCCCCCCCCCCCCCACCCCCCATTTATTCACGTATCCAGCTAAAAGTATTCTGCTTTTCCCCAGTGGGCCCAATGTATGCACATTCTCACAATGCAAGGCTAGCGCCGTAAAGAATCTCCCCTTTCAAAAGGACGGCGGCGGCGCTTCCAAATACGATGTCCTGACGGCACTTGTAAATGACTTGTCACAATCAACACGGCGCTTGACTCTTCTCCATACGGTGTGAAGACGTTCGCTATTCACCCAACACGGTATCTTTAGAGAGAACCAAAATAAACCATTCACCTGTGGCCCTTTGGGATATGAAAAACCCCCAGCCGCTAAAACGTCAGTTGACAAAGACAGTTTTATCTATCTATATTCGTATCCGGAACGGTGATTTGGAAAGGCCACGTCAACTAGGACAGGTTTCAAGGACACAGACTGCCAACAGGCTTTTTGATTGGTGGTTGTTAGAAGCTGAATAAGCTGTTTGATTGGTTGTTGCGAAATGAATTGCAATTGAGCTATGGGGAAAGTGGAAGGAAGAGAGTGGACGAGGAGGAGGGAGTGGAGAAAGGGGTGAGGGAGACGGGTGTGTGGGGGTTGGCGGGAGGAGGGAGGGGGAGGGAGAGAGGCGACCTTCATGTAAATCAGATATGGTGATGTTAATCTGTGTCCAGAACTGTCAGTGTTATGACATTAAACAGTGCCAGACTTGTACTTTTTTGATTTTCTTATTGGAAATTATCGACAGCTGTTAGCTTCAAAAGAAGAAGATTGAGAGAGAGAGAGAGAAGAAGAAGAAGAAAAGAAAGAGAGAGAGAGAGGGAGAGAGAGAGGGGGGGGAACAGAGAGGGGGAGAGAGAGAAGAAGAAAAAGAAGAGAGAGAAAAAGAAGAAGAGAGAGAGACAGACAGACAGACAGACAGAGAAGAAGAAGAAGAAGAAAGAGAGACAGAGACAGAGAAGAAAAAGAAGAAGAAAGAGAGAGGGAGAGAAAGAAGGACAAAGAAAAAAAGAAAAGAGAAGATAGAAAGAGAGGGACAGGAAGGGAGGGGGGAGAAAAGAAGAAGAAGAAGAAGAAGAGAGAGAGAAGAGAGAGAGAGAGAGAGAGATAGAAGAAGAAGAAGAAGAAGAAGGAAGAAGAAGAAGAAAATGATGAAGAAGAAGACGAGGTGGATGAAGAAGAAGAAGAAGAAGAAGAAGAAGAGAGGAGAGAGAGAGAGAGAGAGAGAGAGAGAGAGAGAGAGAGAGAGAGAGAGAGAAGAATAAAAGAAGAAGCAGAAGCAAAAAGAAGAAGAAGAAGAAAGACAGACAGAGACAGACAGATAGACAAAGGGAATATGTAACCTTGTTGCCCGGAATCTTGACCCCGAAGTGTGACTCGGATCTCCAAGACGTCTTTGGCCACATTCCGTCTGTTCTACCCAAGTTAATTGATTAAGATCGGTTGAGCGCTTTCTACTGACAGACCAGACTAAAAAAGAATTAATAAAAAAAAAAAAAAAAAAAAGAGAGAGAGAGAGGGGAGGGGGGGGGGGGGGGGGGGGGGGGGGGGGGGGACAGAGGACAGAAGAAGAAGAAGAAAGCCGACTAAGGGAAGTAAGTCGTACTGTAACTTCCTTTCCGGATGTCCCCTATCTGGCGTGTCGCGTGGCGGATGGAGGGAACGACCTTGAGGCGAGAGGCGGGTAGCAGGCGTGCATGTCTTGACGTCACAGGCCCTGAATCCGTTTGGAGAGGGAAGGACGGGGGGTGGGGGTCGTGGCGGCTGTTGCTTGCCCCCGCGGTTGTTTTCCGGTGATCTCTGGTGAATCGTCTTTAGCGGCGAAAGTGAAACAGGAAGTGGTTCACTTCCATACACGCACATACTCACACATACGTACGCGCGCGCGCAAACATACGCACACACATATACGTGCACGCTCGTATGTCGCGCGCGCGCGCGCACACACATACACACACACGCGCGCGCGCATACATATATATATATATATATATATATATATAATACACGCGCGCGCGCTCGCGCGCATGCACGCATACTCTGTCTCTCTCTCTCTCTAACTAACACACACACACACACACACACACACACACACACACACACACACACACACACACACACTAAGGCTCCGGAGACCATTTCTTTGGACTCGATCCAGTAAACCAAGTATAACCCACCACAAAACCACCCCGCGCCGTGACAAGGAAGTTTGTGTTGCGTCACAGATCCACTACCGCACGGCGGGGAGGGGAGAGAAGGGGGTAAGGGTGAGGGTAATGTTGCTTATAGCCCAGCCGACCGTAAAGGGCCATATCAGGGCGGTCACTGCGTTGAAGTCAACTCACAAGTCTTTAAAAAAAAAAAAAAAAAAAAAAAAAAAAAAAAAAAACTCGTTCACACAGCCCTTTAAAAAACCACCTTCTGAAAACAGACCGGAAACATCGTTAAAAATCTTCCTTCTGTTAAAATCCTCACATCAGATGAAACATGTTGATGTCTTTCAGAATTTTTTTTAAAAAATCACATCAGGTGGGACATCTCTGAACAAGGTTTTCATGGAGTCTGCTGTAAAATGTTCATGTCTCACAACATGCAAATCCCAACACGAAAAGAATATGCTTCATTGTAAGGGGTGGTGAGAGAAAAGGGGGAGGGGGCGTAAGGGAATGCAGGGGAGGGGAATTATGGAGAGGGGTGTAAGGGAAGGGATATGACTCTAATCTCCTTTTTTTCCAACTGTTTACGACTTTATTAAGGAACAAGCGCGCAAAACATATGCAGTGTTGGTCAGGAAATTTGAGCAAACACTCACAGAAAGGCATCCATTAAGTGGCTGAAACTCGACTGTGTGGTCCCAGTCTTCCCAGCTGAGTCCGCAGCAAACTCAGCCCTGGGTAGGGGCCGATCGGGGCAGTAAAACCCACATGACCTGATGGGATTCGAACCCACGACCTCCCAGCCGGGAGTCCGCGACGCTAACCACTTCGCCACGGCGGCTGGTGCTTTTTGCTTTTTTATCGTCGGTAAATTTTATCATGGTGCTGGTA
>JADBJO010007809.1:70000-75000 GCA_016801955.1 Conus betulinus
CACACACACACTCACACGCGCGCACGCACACACACACACACACACACACACACACACACACACACACACACACACACACACAACACGCACACACGCACACACACACACACACACACGCAGAGGGACTAAACATCCGGTCTGGGTCGATAAGGCGACTTAACGGACCGTGTCATATAAACGCTCATTGTTGTTCCAGTTCTCGTATAGCGATTGGAGGAAAGATTTGTTTTCGATACTCTGTGTGAGTGTGTGGGGGGGGGGGGGGGGGGGGGGCGCAGAGGTAGGGGCGGGGTTGGGGGGAAGGGGGGAGTCGAGGGGAGCAGAGGAGGAGGGTTCCCAGTGAGCGTGTGTGTGTGTGTGTGTGTGCCTGTCTGTCTGTCTGTTCGTCTGAATATGTGTTTGAAAGTGTGTGTGTGTGTGTGTGTGAGAGAGAGTGTGTGTGTGTGGCAATCTGCGAGGAAGACAGAGAGGATGGACAATCAGACAGGACAGACAGATAGACACACCGAGATCAGCACAGACAGAGAGAGAGAGAGACACCGAGATCAGAGAGAATCTGCGAGAGAGAGAGAGACAGACAGAGAGACCGACAGAGAGAGAGAGGCAGAGACAGACAGACAGCGATTATCATACGCGAGAGAGAGGCGGACAGATAGACAGACACAGACAGGCAGGCAGGCAGGTAGGCAGACTGACAGAAACATTTTGCAAGAGAGAGAGGGGGCGGGGGGGGGAGAGAGACAGACAGACAGACAGACAAGCAGGCAGGCAGACAGACAGACAGAAAGAAACATCTTGCAAGAGAGAGAGGTGGGGGGGAGAGAGACAGAGAGACAGACACAGAGAGAAAAACAAAAGACAGAGAGAGAGACAGAGAGAGAGAGACAGAGAGTATCTCAAACACACACACACACACACACTCACTCTCTCTCTCACTCTCTCTCTCTCTCTCTCTCTCTCTCACACACACACACACACACACACACACACACACACACACACACACACAGACAGAGAAACAGAGAGTGGAAACAGAGGGGGAGAGAAGGAAGAGAGTGAAGGAGAGAGAGAGAGAGAGAGAGCATTCACTATGATGTTGACTGTGAAGCGAAAATATGGAATTAAAGTATGTAGCTTTTACTACTCTACCATGCTTTGAGAAAAAAAATCTCTTCTAGTTGCTATGCTAACCGAAACAGACCAATACCCGGTTTGTTAACACTCTGTTCCTAGATGTATCTCTTTCTGTCTTAAAAAGCATAACAGAAAGAAAATATCCAAAGCTAACAAAGAAAGCCTGCAATATGTTATACGATTTTGGATGTAAGGAGCGAATCAAACAAAGGTGTCAAAAATGACAGTGACGTCGCACGGTGTTGGTACTGTGTCAGTACGGATGGCTCAGGGAATGGAATGACACTCATGCCGCTTGTGGGCATGCTTTGTGACTGGAATGATCGACTGCCGATGCTAAGAATGGTGGAATCCCTCCAAGACATCGACAGACTGGAAGGCTGAAAGATAATGATCCTTGCTCCAATGATCCTTCCTCCAATGATCCTTTCTCCAGTGATCATTCCTCCAGTGCTGATTCCTCCAGTGCTGATTGTGCCGACGTGATCTTCAGGTTGGTCAGTCATGACGCCTTCTGGAAGAAATATGATGAAAGATGCGGGAGGCGAAAGACAGCCCTGACGAACTCCAACTGAAGTATAGAGCCGCTTGTTAAGGCCCTACGTTTACAGCTGGACTTAAGCTAACAGCAATGCACGCTCCCTTGCGGATGTAGCCTACTTCCTTCTCTCCCACAGCCGCGTGCATGGCACATGTTGTCCATCACAGCGCCAGTTCCAGCTAGTGCTCACTTTCAGCAAATTCCCACGCACGGAAAGATGCTGTTTACCGTACTTTTCGGTGTGCTCTCTCTCTCTCTCTCTCTCTCTCTCTCTCTCTCTCTCTCTCTCTCTCTCTCTCTCTCTCTCTCTCTCTCTCTCTCTCTCTCAGCATTTTATAATGCATTTGTTTCTTGTGATTCACGATGACAAACAAAACAAACAAACAACACAAGAAAAGCGGTCTCATTAAAATGATTCCCGTATCTTTTTTCCACTAAGAAATTATCTGTCACCACCGATAGTGTCAATGGTATTGTAAACGATGTTGTAACTGCTCTCCAAATGCACCCCTTGTGATGACCGTACAGGTCACCATGGACCACAGTTGCTGGGTGGCGTTGCATAGCTTTTACCTCATGGTATTTTCCTTCATTGTGACCCGTAGCGCTTCCCGCCAAACCCTGTTGAACGCCTTTCTGAGGTCTATGAAGACGTAGTAGCACTGCTCTCGACTTGACTTACTTGACTTAGTCCTCTTCGCTCCTTGAGAAGCGTAGAGCCTCAACAGCAACCTTCCACCTCCGTCTGTCCCTGGCACAGGTCTTGATCTCTCCCCCCCCCCCCAGGTCAGGCTGGAGGCTCTCAGCCCATTTAGCAAGCTCCTCCTCCAGGTCTGCTTTGGGACGCCCCTCGCTTCCTCTTGCCCTGCGGGTTCCACTCGAGCGCCTGCCTGGTGATGTTAGGGGGCTCCTTCCGCAGTGTGTGTCCGACCCATCGCCACTTTCTCTTCCTGACTGGACGTCCATTGGCTGTTGGTTCGCCCTCGTCCACAAGCCGGTGTTTGGCACTCTGTCGAACCATCGCAAGTGGAGGATCTGCCGGAGAGATTTGTTGATGAAGGTTTGGATCTTGGTGGAGGTGGTGGTGGTGGCTCGCCAAGTCTCGGGCCCTGCTCTAGCGCGTTGTGTGTGGTTCCTCAAGGGTGCACAGGTCAAACGTCTACTCGGTTGTACTTCTGCTGCTCTTGCTGAATCCAGCCAGTGAACGAGGCAGTGGGAGAGAAGATTTCGCCACGTGTGTTCAAAGACTGAGTGAAACATCGGCATGGAAGTCAGCTCCAGTAAGGTCAGTCTGATGGCCCGCCGCCACAACACCACCGCCAGTGCTGATACAAAAGTGGGTGAGAGCTAGGAACGGTTCAATGGCTCCTTTCTCTGAGATCCACCTTCAGCAATGACGGATCCCGGATCAGAAATTCTCTCAAAGACAGCAAAGACAATATCAGCGCTGACCAGTCTGATAGCCGGTGGAAGGACAAGAGATCTATCTCCATGGCACCCAAGGTCAGGCTCCTACGTGCACTTACAATATATACATATGTGTGTGCGTGCGTGTGCGTGCGTGCGTGCGTGCATGTGTGTGTGTGTGTGTGTGTGTGTGTGCGTGCGCGCGTGCGTGCGTGTGTGGTGTGTGTGTGTGTGTGTGTGTGTGTGCGTGTGCGTGCGCGTGTACGTGTTTGTGTCTGTCTGCCTGTCTGTTTTATCTTGCTGTGCGCGTGTTAGGCATGGACCATCACACTGGATCTTAACGTAAACAAAAAAAAAAATCCAAGTAATGAAGATGAAGCATTATCAAGATACTAACCATCAGAGACACTGATCACATCAGCGGTGAACAAGACCACCAAACTATCCAGCAGCACACCGGATCATCGGAAATCTGCTGACATTTATGGGAACTTCGTCGGTAAGACCACCAGAGAGACCCAATGGCCTTGCTAAATCAGTCCTGCCGAGAACAGCTGAGGGAGGGAGACGAGGGAGAAGACAGAAACATCGAAGGACTGACCGCACTGGAGGAGGGACAGGGGAACCATGTGCAGAGAGCCAGGCCGTGGCACACTGCTGACAGAGCTGAAGGAACCTGCTGAACTGTTCTGCAGTCACTCCTCACAGCATTAAACAAGAAGAAGAAGAAGAAGAAGAAGAAGAGGAAGAGGAGGAGGAGGAGGAGAAGAAGACAAAGAAGGTGAGGAGGAGAAGAAGAAGAAGAAGAAGAGGAAGAGGAGGAGGAGGAGGAGGAGGAGGAGGAGAAGAAGAAGAAGAAGAAGAGAAGAAGAAGAAGAAGAAGAAAAAGAGGAGGAGGAGGAGGAAGAGAGAGAAGAAGAAGAAGATGAAGAAGAAGAAGATCATGATCATGATCATGATAAAGAGGAGGAGAAGGAAGAAGAAGAAGAAGATGATGATGATGATGACGACGACGACGACGACGATGACGACAACGACGACGACAACAAAGAAGAAGAAGAGGAGGAGGAGGAGGGGGGAGGAGGAGGAGGAGGAGAAGAAGAAGAAGAAGAAGAAAGATGATGATGACGACGACGACGACGACGAAGAAGAAGAAGAAGAAAGATTATGATGACGACGACGACGACGACGACGACGACGACGAACGAAGAAGAAGAAGAAGAAGAAGAGGAGGAGGAGAAGAGGAGGAGGAGAGGATGATGACGATGACGACGACGACGGCGGCGGCGGCGGCGACAACGACGAAGACGACGACGATGATGAAGAAAGAAGATGATGATGATGATGATGATTATGATGATGATGATGATGATGATGATGATGAGGAGGAGGATGATGATGATGATGATGATGATGATGATGATGATGATGACAAGGTTTGGTCTCTCCGATCTATCATTACATCATTATTGTTATGAAAAATGAAGCTTTAAAAACTCTTATTCTTCCTTCATGTGAAAAGGACTAAAGAAAACAGACTTTATTGTTTTTCTTAGCTGTTTTCCATTGAATGAAATTAAAAACCAGCTATACTTCTATATACGATGTTGTCAGCACCCTTCCGTGTTCAGATTGATTGTGCTAATGTCTTCGTCTTAGGACTATATTATCAAACAGTTAGCAGTTCCCTTGTGCAATGCTGTCGATATTGGAATACGATGTGTCGTTGATTAATTGTCTGTGTATACATATGCATGCGTTTTTATCGACGTTTCTAACAATGTGACATGTGATCTTTTGTTTGCATAACACTGAACGACAGGCCGTGGTCTTTCCTGAATAAAACACGTTTCTCTCTCTCTCTCTCTCTCTCTCTCTCTCTCTCTCTCTCTCTCTCTCTCTCTCTCTCTCTCTCTCT
>JADBJO010007809.1:85000-90000 GCA_016801955.1 Conus betulinus
CTATTTTCGAGAAGGAAAAAAAAAAATGATTGAGTGGACGTTTTCACTGTGTAAAAAAATAGGAAAATACCTGAAGAACTAATGATTGAGTAGACGTTTTCACTGGAGCAAAAGGTAGAAAAATACCTGACTTCCCGGGGTAAGTAGCTGTTTCACATTGAAAAAAGGAAGAATAGTTTTCTTTTCCTGGAGTTACACCGTTTTGACACCTCTATGTTCCCATATTGCCCGCCTGGTGTCAAACAGGGTGGCAATTAGAGCGGGCGGTGGCGTGGGGAGGGGGTGGGAGGCGGCCAGGAATCATGGCGGCGTGTCCCTCATGGCAACCACCGACATGAAGAAGTGTCAGTGTGCATACCATCCGTGTATGCGGAAGCTCAACTATGCACGTGAAAGGAAATCTATAATGAGGCATGAAACAATAAACACTAAATAATCAACAAGAGTGGCAACGCTCGCTCTTGTGTTATGGAAACGTGGCTTCATTGATGACGCACTCACCTAGGACTCTTACCACGCACTGGATCTATGGTTCCGGAACCGTACGGAACGGGGTGTCTTTCCCGCCTCACACTGGTCTTTCAAAGGTGGTCTGGGCGCTAGTCTTTCGGGATGAGACGACAAAGCGAGGTCCCCTGAGTTGCGTACACTTCTTCGTCTTTGTCGTCGTCGTCAACATCGTCGGTTGAGCGTTGATCGGATGATGTCAGCTGCAGTTTCAGTTTCAGTTTCATCAAGGAGGTGTCACTGCGTGCGGGCTAGTCCACATGCGCTAAGTTTTGAAACCACACTGCGCAAGATTTAAAGCTGATGGATCAATGAATGAATGACTAAGATGAGATAATTTAATTAAGAAGAGGGTCTCGTGGCTACGACCTAGCAGATGTCTGACCTACAGCATTAGCCCAACGCGCTGGACAGACCTTGAGTACCTACCCAATATTGGTTGTGTCATTAGTATCTTTGTATATGTTTGTGTTGAGTGTACACATGTGTATGTATGGGCGTGTGGGCACGGGCCCGCGTGTGTGTGTGTGTGTGCGAGTGCATGTGTGTGTGTATGATGTGTGTGCATGCGTACACATGTATGTACGTGCGTGCGTGTGTGCGTGCGTGTGCGTGTGAGTTTGTGTGCGTGTGCGTGTGTGTGCGCGCACATACGCACATACGCACATGCGCACTGGCACACACACACACACACACACACACACACACACACACACACACACGCACGCACGCACGCACGCACGCTCGCACACACACACACACACACACACACACACACACACACACACACACACACACACACACACACACACCAGTCATCGAACACAATTTATCTTGCATTATGTTGGAAGGAAGAAAAAAGCCGGAAGAGGGGTGGTGGTGGGGGTAGGAAGAGGGAGCAGAAGCGTTTACCGTCAATGTAAATGACCACTAAACAGTGGTCATCAGTCAGGTGTCCTAATCCATCCCTCACACACCTTCAGTCTCCTGTCTTCACCTCATCCATCTCCTAATTAGCTGTTTCGCTCCCGATAGGGGTGATGAAGGGATGGGAAGAGAGAGAGAGAGAGAGAGAGAGAGAGAGAGAGAGAGAGAGAGAGAGAGAGAGAGAATGAGAGAGAGGGAGTGAGAGAGAGAATGTGAGAGAGAAAAATGAGAAAGAGAGGGGCAGAGAGAGAGAGAGAGTTTCATTTTTGTAATAGCTTTTTGACGTGGAGGTTATATTGCTATCTTAATCTCCTGTCGTATAATGGAAAGTGGATGCGTAGAGAAGAGTGACAGGACACGGGGAAGAGAGTGAGTGGACACATCATCTTCTACATCAACACCACCTGGTTGGGTTTCCTCTTTTATTTCAAATCATACCGACCTCAGGACAGTGCGTGCTACATGCTACGGCTCCTCACGTTTCACCTGTTAGGCCTACACCCTGGCCCAACAATGGCAGTTGGTTTTCAGCCCTTTACATTCACAAAACACCTGAAAAACAGAATCAGCGTCACAGCCTTCACCACACTCTGCTCAGTGAAGAATGGCCCTAGAGCGTTGCGTTGAGGGTGAGATTAACGTCCTATCGGCCTGTGGCCCTTAAGGACAAGAGTACTGCAAACGCAGGTCTGCATCATTGTGTGGCAACTGCTGTCGCTGGCAGTAGTGGGTGAGTTTTCGTGTGGGGTCGTGGGGTCGTCATGTTCCTCTCTCTCTGAGCTCTTGTTCCTCTTGAACGTTGATTCAATTTTGGTTGTTGGTCAAACGACGATGGGCGTCGGTGTGTGTTTGCCTCCTTTCCCCGATCATCAGTCTGTCTCCAGGACCACCGGGCGGCCTTCGTCATGCTCGGGTGGCGATGGTCCTGTGCCGTGTGAGGCCGCCTCAAGGAGGGAGCAGGACGAAAGTTGCTGGAGCGCTGCTGCACGGTCCCTAATATTCGGCGGGTACTCGCTGACTGCGGCCGAGAGGGCAATTTTTCAGCCCAACCCCATAAGGAGTGCCCCCATGTCTGCCTGACCTCAGAACATGGTAACCTAGGCCACGGTGATCGCAGTCAGGCAGCGCTCCATCGCCGATCGGCCCACATCTCCAGGAGCCGTCACCCGGCGACACAAGCTAGACCCGCCGTCACCCATACGGCTGGAAGGTTGACTGCGCCGCCTGACACTGATCTGTCACATCAGTATCCCTCAAAGGAGAGCTGCCACCTCTCCCCTGGCGTCCACGGCTATGCCACACTCGCAGTGGACCACGCCTTAGAGCCAGGACACTGGGAGTATGTAGGCTTCCCAGCCTCTTTCAAACGAGATCTTTCCAGAAACTTCCTTCGTGGCTATCGCCATGCCTGAGCCACAATAGAACCATTAACAGCGTCCAATGAGGTCAGACACGGCTTTACCGGGCTGCTCTTGAACTGACGTTCTATTCCACACGGACCGACAAACAACGGGGCCGACTGTTATGTTAGTGGCTGGATTAGGAGGAGTGCAGAGGGACATCAAGACAGACCCTTAGACTCCGTGTCTAGGGCAAAATCCAGCACGTGTACACTCCGTCGCCGACGACTCCCACCTGCGAAAATCTGCCTCTCTAAAATCTCACCCCACCTCAGCAAAGACAACACCAACTACAGTGTCACAGACTTCCAGGGCCGTACCCTCGGCTGCTAATTGGTCTTCCACACCACTCCCTCCAGACCAGCCATGGTCAGAGAGAGGCTCAAGACCTCATCACAAAGGCAACACCAATTACGAAGTCACCGAAGTCCAATGGCTGTCTCTTCTAAACCAGTCTGCCCACACCAGCCGTTGCCAAATTGTCTGCTTGGTGACCAGCCTCTTAAATGGCATTCCAAACTACCAGCTAAGTTACCCCTCACTGCGATCCCATCCCATCCCACGTTTGATGGAGTTTGCTGCAAACTCTCTCCTCTCAAAAGTTGGGCAGCATTATGCCCTTTACAATAACATGACTAGATAAGGAAAACATATTCACCATGTTGGAATGATCAAAAACCAGTTGGAGAAACATGCTAATCTGACAGGTTTGCTGGTTGGTTTGTGTTTTGGGCAAACCTGATTTCTTCATTTCAACGCCAATCCAAATAATTTGGCTAACTCCAAGAGTTTTTCTTCATTTTGTGTTGCTATTACATGAATCATTATGCATAGCTCTGGTAGATTGGAAATGCCGTCAGAAATGATGTTATTTTCACCTAAATGTGAGTACAATGGACACTTAAAAAGAAACTGAATTTCATTTTCGCTACCAGCTCTACGTGCTGGCATACAGAACTTCCTTCATCAGAGATGAACCAGTTTTTGTGGGGTTTTAGCCCACACACACGGAAACTAAATATTTCAAGTGTACCCCTGCGACAGAGAGAGATGGGGGTGGGGGTGGGGGTGGGGGGGGGGCGTGGTGTGCGAGTCATCTGCACATGAAAAACACGCCAGCGGGTGTACAGGTGTTGTCAGCACGTGTCATTGTTTTGCTCACACACACACACACACACACACACACACACACACACACCACACAGAGGAGAGGGAGAGGAGACAGAGAGAGAGAGGGGGGGGGGGGGAGGGAGGGAGGGGAGATTGGTAGATAGGGCAAACGCACTCACGCACACAGACATGTGCGCACGCTCTCTCTCTCTCTCTCTCTCTCTCCTCTCTCTCTCTCTCTCTCTCTGATTTCCTCAATATTGATGGAATACATATTTTTAACGTGTGCTGTGCTTTTGGATTGTTCAAGTTAGTTGTTACACAAACGTACCTGATTCAGAAAACAGCGTGTGATCATGTTTGTGTCTTTCTATGATTTGTTTGATTTTTTATTTACAGGATGTTGCTTTCTCGTGGCAAGAAAAAAAAAATCAGATCACATGCCACTGAGATTCTTTATGAACGAGAGTGAAGTAAATGTGCATATAGTTGCTGAACACGATCATACAGAATATGCAGGAAAAAAAATAGTGTGAAATTAGTGATTTTTATTGATGATGTCCGAGATGAAATAAATTCTGTCGTTTTTCATGTCATTTCTTTTCTGCGATGAAATTAATTGATGCAAACGCGAATGAAGAGTTGCGTAAGTTTCAATCATATTGTGAAAAAGAAATCTGCTACTTTATCAAACAACAAATTTGTGAAAACAGATCCTCTAAACAAGGTGGTTGGTATAATAATGAATATGAAATCACAACACGGAAAGTACGTAAGCTTTTGAGGACTTTTCAGAAACAAATAAGAGATATAAATGACACTAAATTATACTGCCTAACTGGAAGGTAAAGTAAAAAAATTCTTGTTTAGAAAGAAAAAGGCGTTCAGTATCTCAGAGAATTATGCACTCAGTGAATGATCAGCAAGATCTAGAAAGAGAAACCAATACCAAAATAATATTGCCATACAAGAACATGTTTAAAAAAAAAAAAGATGTTCCATACGAAGAAAAATGAGATATTTTTAAGGAAGAGTATAGTGACGACCTCGGTCGAC
>JADBJO010007809.1:102500-106104 GCA_016801955.1 Conus betulinus
TTTTACAGGGTGTCATGTCGACAAGTGGAGTATTCTTATAGTGTTTCACATAGGGCAAGATAGGGTAGCCAATTTTTCAAAAAGACATGATAACGCATTTCTGTCATATGTGCATGTTTTTCTATACTGTACCTAAGCTTAAGTTCAGTTTTAAAAGCTGACAGTCTGGGTTTAACACTATTAATTCTGCAATTGTAAACAAAAATATTTCGCCCACAATAAAATGAGATCAAATGATTGGTCTGTTTTGTGTGTTTTCATCGGTTCCAAACAAAACCAGCTCAACATTAAATGACAATCTAATACAATTTTCACACTTTGTTTTTATGTAGATTTCTAATTCTTTCCAGAATTCTTGTGAAGTAGTGCAGTACCACAAAAATAATGATGTATACTATCTCTCTCCATTTGACAAAAACTGCATCTATCGCTATCCCTCAAGCCCATTCTGTTTAGTATGATGTTGGATACAAGAATTCTATAACAAATTTTCAAGTTGGAACCACCTGAATTTTATTTCCTTTATTTTTCTTGCAATTTTCAATACGGTTTCCCAATCTACTGCGGTATGTAGCTTGAGTTCCCAATTCACAAAAGGCTTGATATCAAGTACATATAATTTATCGAGAAGTATATTATAGTAAATCTTAGCTCCTTATTGACACTTGTTATTATTTTCAATAACTTGCAATTTTCATTCTTATGATTATTTTCAAATTTTATGTTTCTTTTCCTTGCATATTCTTTTACTGCACGAACACATCCAAAATAGTGTAGAGGATTTAAATGACTTCCCACCTTTGTTGTCATAGCTACATAACTTAAAAAATTGCCATTTTCGTCAATCATATCTCCGACGTAGAATATACCTTTCTCTGCCCATAGTTTGTAGAAAAAATGGGAATGGTTAACTTTGAATTTATCATTATAAAAAAAAGGTTCTGAAATAATTTCTTCGTTGTTATCTAAATCTACATGAATGCTCAGACTGTCATATGACTTAAATACGTCTTTCCAAAACTTGTTGCATTTACTGTACAAGAATCTCTTTGATCCAAAATATTTTATATTGTTAACTTCTGGACACTGAGTTACTAAAATGTCTTCCACTTTGAATCATTATTATTAATTTTCTTATCCAGGACAATTTCAGTGCTTGCATGAAAGCATAGATATTTGGTAATCCTATGCCCCCATTTTCAATATCATGTACTGCATATTTTCGTTTAATTTTGTCAGGCTTTCCATCCCAGACAAAATCAAAACACATGCTTTGTAATTGTTTTATAACATCATCAGGAGGGTTTGGAAGCAACAACCACAGGTATACAAGCTTTGACAAAAAAGAGAGATTTTAGGACTGCAACCTTACCTAAGGTGTGCACGTCCGTTTGGACCAAGTTTTGAACAACCTTTTCACTTCGAAAAACTTATCTGATATATTAAGCTCTATTAATTTTGAAAGGTCATTTGTGAACCATATTCCAAGAATTTTGAATTTCTTGGATTCCACATCATGTGTTTTTCAACTAGGTACACTATTTTCGAGTCCTTCTTTTGTCCTAACCATACATTGCAAGTTTTTTCAAAATTTAATTTTAACCCTGAAATATTTTCAAATTCTGATAATGAATCAAAAAGTTTTTCATAAGATTTTTTATCTCCTTGTAGAGTGAAAAAGGTATCGTCTGCAAATGGGTTTACCTTGAACTCTGTTTTGATATTTTTATTCCCTTAATTTCCTCATCGTTCCTGATTTTGCATGCTAATAACTCTACACATAATACAAATAGATATGGTGATAGAGGATCCCCTGACGGCACCCTCTTTTTACCGGGAAAGTTTCGGACATTTTGCCGTTAACAATTACATGTGTTTTAATGTTGTATAAAAAGTACAAATCCATTTACAAATATCTTCACCAAAAACAAAGCATTTGACGACTTTTACCAAGTAATTCCAGTTAACTGAATCAAAAGCCTTTTCAAAGTCTATGGAAACTAGTAGTCCTGGTAAAATTTTTGTGATCCAAATAGTATATCATATCATACAATGTTCTCAAGTTATCCCCAATTATACCTCCCCGATATGAATCCCGTTGATCTTCATGTATCAATTTTGGCAAGACTGTTTTGATTCTGTTAGCTATGCATGTTGATCCTATTTTGTAGGTTACATTTAGCAATGAAATTGGCCTCCAATTATTGATGAATTCCCTAGATTTGTCTCCCTGGGTAAACATACTATTACCCCTTCCCTTTGTGTTACTGACATTTCTCCTACAACAAAACTCTCATTTTAAAGAACGAGTAATAAAATCCCCTAGTGTGTCTCCAGAAAAATTTGAAAAAGTTCACCGTAAATCATCTGTGCCGGGACTTTTATCATTCTGCATATTTCTTAATATGCTTCTGTTGCTTTTCTTTTGTTATAAATCCCTCTAAGTTGTCAGATTCAGATTTGTTTAATGTTGGTATTGTTTCTTTAAACTTATCCATATGATATCTTGTGATTCACGTTCTTTATAAAGTTCTTTGAAAAAAAAGTTTTACTTTCTTCTAACATTTCATTGGTCTCTGATAAAACGTGGCGGCGTCGTCCTTCACAAGTTTTAGCATCTGCTTACTCACATAATGTCTGTTTTCAAGAGAACAAAAATACTTATTTATTTTCTCCCCTTGCAGTGCCCACCTTTACTTTTGATCTCAGCAGAATTCCTTCCATTTTAGACTTCCTAATTTCTGTCAACTGGGTTTTCTTTCATTTAAGGCTGTTCTGTCTGTTTCGTTCAGATGCAGATTGTTCTCAAGGGACTGTATTTCGTGTTCTAAAGTTTGTTCAGCCTTTTTCAGGTCTTTTATCTTACTTATACTATATGTAATTGTTTTGGCCCTAATTTCCATCAGCAGCGTATCAAGAAATAGCTGATCTGATATTACAAATGAACTTGATCATTTGGTATCTGTTTTAAGTTTTCTCTGTCGTATGGTACAGCTGCATATTGACTTTTAACATTCCTCTATTGTATCATTTATGGATGTACATATGTGTAATCTTTTAATAATGTTGAATTAAATTTCCAAAGACCTTTTATATTTTTCTACCTCTTTAAAGGTAAATTCAACTGTAACCAGCGAATGGTCACTGCGGTATCCAAAAAGAATATCAGAGTTACTCACGTTTCCCACTAATCTTCAGAAGCAATTAGATAGTCCAGGCGGCTTTGTTGGAGTGGATTCGATCTTCGCCAAAGTGTATCTGAGAACTTCTGGATTAAACTCCCTCCATATATATCTACTAGCTCAAATTTAGACATCATTTCAATTACTTCCTCCCTGGCTTTGGCGTTGTTAATATTTTTATAGTTATCATAATCTAAAGCTGGGTTAAGAAACAAATTCCAGTCACCAGCAATAATAATATTTGGATTACCAAGTTCTTCTATTTTATTTTGTACATCCTGAAAAAAAAGCAGGATCGTCTCTATTCGGGCCATAAATATCACTAATGTTAACTGTGTTTCCCAACGTATTCAAAAAGGACAATAACATAGTTTCCATTCGTTATCCTTGATTGTTTTCTCTATTTTAAACTCAAAATTATT
>JADBJO010007810.1:10000-15000 GCA_016801955.1 Conus betulinus
AAATTGTCGTAACGACATTTTGGGATGACAGTCGAGGACCAAACGACAATTTGGACCTGAAGTGCACATATATTTTGTCCGATGCACCAGACAATGAATATGACTGACGGCTCAAGTGAGAAACTGATGAGTTAAAAATGAATTGACCCAGCACTGATATAACACTAAATCACCTCTTTTTGATGAATGCAATTTAGAGTGTGCAATTTAGAGTGTGCTAACGTATCACAACGTGTTCACATCTTTTTATATAAAGAACCGTGCATATTATCAATATGAAACTTGGTATGGATGTAAAGTGCATACCGCTTTTGTTCGGCTATTTTTCATTCAGGGGAAGATAACTGTTGTGCACAAAAATTTGCCCGAAACCTTAACGTTGGGGCTTTTTCGAAGACTATGGTACCGAGTTTCTTCAAACTTCAAACTTTGTGTGATTATAACTTTCTGTGAGCACTACAAGTGTGCATTATTTTTGGTGACCTTTGACCTTTATTCAAGGTCATAAGATAAGCAAAACCTAAAATTTTACTGTTCGCATATCTCAAGAACCACTGATCTGATCAAGATGAAACTTTGTATACATATAACCTAAGGTAAAAGTAATTTATACATATCAGTTTTGTTGGGAATTCTAAAATTCAGGGGGAGATAATTGGCATAGAATGAGTGCAGTGAAAATCTTCACATTGGCTGGTTTGTGTGAAGACTATAGTACCGAATTTCTTCAAACTTTGCATGGTAATAAACTGCCTTGAGGACTACAAATATGCATCATTTCAGTGACCTTTGACCTTTACTCAAGGTCACAGGATGAACGGTAAAATGAATGCGTTTGACAGTTCAATGCGTGTCGTGTGAACATTTGCTCTTTTTGTTTCAAATATCATATTGTGACACACCACAATGTATGATGTATGATGCCAGATGCCATAATTTGTAGGTCCTGTTGTCTCTGTTGGTTTGACTCTGTTTCTTTGTGATTCCCATGCATTGTGACAGTGTCTTTTTGGATGTCATCTTGTTGTGTGACACTCTACAAACAGGATGCAAGATGTGATGAAAATGACTCAATACGTTATTCCTATTACCATAGCAGTTTTAACACACACAGATATGGTGTCACATGATGTGTGTGGAAAAAACACTGTCACAATAATCGGGGTAGTTTTGGGCCCAATTATGATTCACACACTCACACATACATACATATACACGCGTGAGCGCGCGCGCGCGACACAACAACACATGCACACACACACACACACACACACACACACACACACATTTTCCCGACCTACACACAATTTTTACCAATATTTCCAAACCTGGAATCTTGCAGGGCGGGTGGACTATAACTTCCTTCGTGTCTGTTTTTTTTTTGTTTGTTTGTTTGCTTGCTTGTTGTCTGTCGGGTCCAAAAATTTTACCATTTTTTGCGTGATAACTCAAGAATGCCTGACCAGATTTTGCTCAAATTTTCACAGCTGATAGAGTATGACAATATCTATCAGCGGATTCATACCGGAGTGATACATGACCCTGACCTTGACCTTTTGGTAATATCTTTTGAACCGCTATACTGAGGCACTTGAAAACTTGGTGAGATGATTAAGCTCATAATGCCAAGACATATATGCAAATTTATAGAATCATGGGTGCTCAGGTTCTGAGAGTTTGGGGTTCGAATCCTAAAAAGATAATTGACTATATCTTTGGAACCACTATACTGAGGCTCTTGAAACTTGATAGCATAATTAACCTCCTTACTACCAAGGAATATGCAAATTACAGACTCATGGATGCTGAGGGTTTGGGGTTCGAATCCTAGAAAACATAATCTGCTATATATCCGAAACTACCGTGGGTAGAGACTTCATTTTTTTGTGTGTGAACCTACCTTGACATAAAAGCTCGGCACTTGATGCAAATCGACAGATTTATGGATGCTGGGTTCTGAGGGTTCGGGGTTCGAATCCTAAAAAAGATAATAATCTATATCTTCAGAACCGATGTACTGAGCCTCTTGAAACTTGGTAGGATGATTAAGCTTTACTTACTTATTACTTATTCATCGTGCTTCAGGTAGCACATAAGGCCTTGACCAGAACCAGCCACCGGTGTCGGTCGGCTGAAATTCGTTCCAGATGACCCCAAGTCCAACCCTTCTCCTTCATCTCCCTCTCTACTGTTCTCCTCCAAGTCTCTTTGGACGACCTCGCTTTCTTCGGCCATCTGGAGTCCATCGTAGGGCAAACTCTGGGAGAGGACTGTTGTCTGCTGGCGGAGCACATGTCCTATCCATCGCCAACGCCTTCGTTGGACTTACGTGGTGATGGGCTCTGATTTTGTCCTTTGATGGAGTTCTTCATTGGTGATGGTGTTTGGCCAATGGATTGGTAAAATGCGTCTGAGGCATCTGTTTAGGAAGACTTCGAGTTTGTGGCTGATGGTCTTTGTCATCTTCCATGATTCTGAGCATACACAAGACTCATTTCATAAAGGTGAAATACCTCACAGTTCAACCTGAAGAAGAAGAAGAAGAAAGAAGAAGAAGAAGAAGAACCTACGATGACCTCCTACCAGAACCGAAAGTGACGTCACAAGAAAAGGAAGACATAATAAAAGAACTGGAAGTCACATTTATAGACCTTCCACGCGAGAAGTTCTACTTGATGTCTGTCTGCGAGAACCTTTCTTGATGTCTGTCTGCGAGAACCTTTCTTGATGTCTGTCTGCCCAGGCACAAGCTTCCGACAGATATAGCCTTGACACAGCATGATTACGTAGGTAAATGAATGCAAAGAAAAACTAGGCCATCACATTCAGTAAGGTTGACCAAGTTAAGGATAGTCATGAATGTGTGGCTATAGCTCACATGCTATGTTTGCTGCTGAGAGAGAGAGAGAGAGAGAGAGAGAGAGAGAGAGAGAGAGAGAGAGAGAGAGAGAGAGAGAGAGAGAGAGAGAGAGATTTGCACACTTTCATATTGCATTATTTTGTGGGGTGTTGAAAACAAATATGCCCACCTCCATGCACATTTTCTCACCCCGGGTGAGAAAAAGACAATGTGCAGGGTGAACATGAAGCTCTCAATATCTGCATGTTTTTTTTTCACTGGGGTGAGAAAACGTGCTGGGGTAAGAATTCATGCCGCAACAGTGCGTCCCAGTCCAAAGGTGCATCCGCTGTGGAACTTAACACCGCTCAGTGTTAGCCTTTTTCAAAAATAATTTTTTGTTGGAAAGATGGCACACAGAAACATGTTTGAAAGGGAATTTTTTATTTTGCTTCTCAACAGAAACTGTAATAATCTACTGACTGATCAAAAGCAAATGAAATCAGATTGGAATTTCCATGTCAAATTATGACGAGTGATCCATATACAGGCAAGGAAAAAATGTACTCTAAGCTTCTTTTGTCTAAGTATTATAAGACGTTATGACCTTTCAATCCTCAGATATGGCTGGGACAGTTCAGTTCAAAAAATAGAAATAAAAATAAATCATGACTATACGGGACACGTCCCAAGCGTTAATGGTGTGGTAATTGCTCATGTTTGTGTGCACTGGAGATTAGTTCCAGGACCTGTACCAAACATTTATTATGTCAAAATTTCTGTACTCTTCCTCTCTCAGCCACATCCAAGCACTGAACCATCTAGGGCTGTTTATGATGCGCCTCACTTCCAAGCCAAGGCCACTGTAACGACCAGCTTCCTGGATCAATCGTCTTACACTTAATGGATTGGGAACAATGGGCAGGACAGAAAAATTGATGTGAATTCTTAATCTTGGGTGGTGCTGTCTTCGCACTATCTCTCTAAAAAAATGTGTTTACATTTTGTAAACTGTACCGGCTACTGGGATTAAGCTGAAGCGTAAAATTCACAATAATTGCTTGGATTTCATGAGGCAGGAACTCGCAATTTGCATCACTATCTGTTACGACAGGTTGATCCGATCCTTGCCTAGGATGACAAGGAGGGGACTCTTGTCTTTGAAATGAAGGAGTGGAACCTTGTCCTTGAAATGGAGGTGAAACCTGTCTTTGAAATGGAGGTGAACCTTGTCCTGGAAATGAAAGAGAGGAGTATTGTCCTGAAAATGAAGGGGAACCTTGTCCTGGAAATGAAGGAGGGGACCCTTGTCTCAGAGAAAGGAGGGGACCCTTGTCCTGGAAATGAAGGAGGGGACCCTTGTCTGGAGAGATGAAGAGGGGACCCTTGTCCTGGAGATGAAGGAGGGGACCCTTGTCTTGGAGATGAAGGAGGGGACCCTTGACCCTTGACCCTGTCCTGGAGATGAAGGAGGGGACCCTTGTCTTAGAGATGAAGGAGGGGACCCTTGTCCTGGAGATGAAGGAGGGGACCCTTGTCTCTGAGATGAAGGAGGGGACCCTTGTCCTAGAGATGAAGGAGGGGACCTTTGTCCTGGAGATGAAGGAGGGGGACCCTTGTCTCAGAGATGAAGGAGGGGACCCTTGATGTCTGGAGAGGAGGAGGGGACCCTTGTCCTGGAGATGAAGGAGGGGACCCTTGTCCTGGAGATGAAGGAGGGGACCCTTGTCTGGAGATAGAGATGAAGGGGGGGACCTTTGGTCCTGAGAGATGAAGGAGGAGGGGACCCTTGTCTCAGGAGGGGATGAAGGAGGGGAACCTTTGTCAGAGATGAAGGAGAGGAAGGGGGGACCCTTGTCCTGGAGATGAGATGTCTCAGATGAAGGAAGGGCACCCTTGTCTCAGAGATGAGGAGGGGACCCTTGTCTCAGAGATGAAGGAGGGACCCTTGTCCTGGAGATGAAGGAGGGGACCCTTGTCTCAGAGATGAAGGAGGGGACCCTTGTCTGTCCTGGCGGAGATGAAGGAGGGGACCCTTGTCTCAGAGATGAAGGAGGGGACCCTTGTCTCAGAGATGAAGGAGGGGACCTTGTCCTGGCGATGAAGGAGGGGTGACCCTTGTCTCAGAGATGAAGGAGGGGACCCTTGTCTCAGAGATGAA
>JADBJO010007810.1:27500-32500 GCA_016801955.1 Conus betulinus
CCACGAGGGTCGAATGCATCCGGGCTAAGATAAAGTATCCAAAGCAATCTCCCTTTTCGACTGGTTACGTGTACAAAAAAATCCTGCTTCATCATACAACTAGCGTGGCGACTTTGTGCATATGCCGGATGGAATCAGTGAAAACGGTCGTAATATTCTGTCATGAGATGACGGTTTGATTAGGTACGATCTATTCCAACCCCGAGCAGCCAGGTAATCAGCTTATGCACGGTTTGGTCTGCATCAAAATCCCCCCCCCCCCCCCCCCCCCCCCCATTTTTTTCACCCCCTCCACGTCTGTATTGCTTGACCTTAACTACACTAACCATAAGTCTTTTGTCGCGTATATAACCATCCTCAATAGGAAAAAGTATACATGATAACTCTCACATTACATGCATATAGCTAGCCAACACCAGAATCTCAAACCAAAGACCATACCACCGTTTGCTATAGATCTGTTCAGCAA
Organism: Conus betulinus; assembly: GCA_016801955.1. Classification (NCBI taxonomy): domain Eukaryota; kingdom Metazoa; phylum Mollusca; class Gastropoda; order Neogastropoda; family Conidae; genus Conus; species Conus betulinus. Next base: position 27,970 of record JADBJO010007810.1, read on the forward strand.
TTCAGTAAGAAAAAAAGGTTTTTTTTTTTTTTTTTTTTTGCCTCACTTAATGAGTTTGATACTTTTCAATGATTTTTTTTTAGATGCTACATTAGTTATCCAACCGCTAGAATATCAAAACCAAACAGCATACCACCATTTGCAATGGTTCTTTTAAGCAATTCAATTTAAAAAATGTATTTTGCCACGATTTAAAGTATGAGACGTTTCAAATAATGTTTTTTTTTTTTTTTTTTTTTAATTCTTTCCCACCGATTCTATAGAAGCGCTGGAGACCTTCCGTGATACCTTACCAGCGCTGACAGAGAAACAGGCTCGTGCGCCGCGGCAAATAGAGACTCACATTGTTCATTCTTGTTCATTCCTCTAAGCCGACTCACGCCGGAAATAACTGAAACCACGAAACGTCGTTATCGACTCAAAAAAAAAAAAAAAAAAAAAAAAAAGAAACGAAAAGCAAGCAGCTAAACAAAGAGAACACTGACCTGTCACAGAAAGACAATTCGAGGGCGAGAACAATTTGAAAGGCAAAAAAACAAGAAAAAACAATCCAAAAGAACAACTTTGCAAGGGGAAGACAAGAAAACAATCGGGAAAGAACAATTTGCAAGGGGAAAAACAAGAAAACAATCCGAAAGAACAATTTGCAAGGGGAAAACAAGAAAACAATCGGAAAGAACAATTTGCAAGGGGAAAACAATAGGAAAGAACAATTTGCAAGGGGAAAACAAGATATAATCGGAAAGAACAATTTGCAAGGGGAAAACAGGAAAATAATCGGAATGAACAATTTTTCAAGGGGAAAACAAGAAAATAATCGGAAAGAACAATTTGCAAGGGGAAAACAAGAAAACATCGGAAAGAACAATTTGCAAGGGGAAAACAAGAAAACAATCGGAAGGGGGGAAGATAGAAAAACAATTACACACACACACACACACACACACACACACACACACACACACACACACACACACACACACACACACACACACACACACACACACCACACCCCACACCCCACCCCCCCCCACAAACACAGTCATAGATTTGACCCGTAACCCTAAGCAGCGATACCTAAGCGAAAGCCTAAATTATACCTTTCAAGCCTACCGTTTGCCGTTTCTCCGTGGTGCGTAGCAAGGCACTTCACACAGAGTACAAGGCAACTCACCAAACCTGCTACCAGTGACCACCCGAATACCCGACGTTTGCACTTTGCCACCCACCCACCCGCTCCCATCCCTCTCCACCTCTCCCACTCCTCCTTCCACCCCTTTCCACCCCTTTCCACACTGTCTGTCTGTCTGTCTGTCTGTCTGTCCTTGTTTCTGTCTCGTCCCTCCCTCCCTCCCCCCTCCCCTCTCTCTGTCTCCTGTCTGTCTCTGTCTCTCTTTCTCTCTCTCTGTCTTACTCTGACCTGTCTGTTTGCCACCCCCCCCCCCCCCCCCCCCTCTCTCTCTCTCAAAATTTTCTTCCGGCAAATTCATATATTTGTTGTTACGTTCTTCATATCCCCCTTCCTAAGGGGCAATGGCCATGTCAGTCCTTGTCAAGCCTTTGCATTACAGGTGAGCGGGTGCAGATCATGTACCACATCTCATGATTTTAGCTTTGCAAAGACAGACCGAGGGAAAGGCTATGCTTCAAGTCTTAATCCTTGATTCAGATTTCTCTTTTAGTTCTGAGTTCTCTCTCTCTCTCTCTCTCTCTCTCTCTCTCTCTCTCTCTCTCTCTCTCTCTCTCTCTTCATCCAAAGAAACAAGGAAAAAAAAAAAAAAAAAAAAAAACTACACACACCTAATCCGTTCTGCTTCCTTCTTAGTTCAGCTGCAGGTTGTCCGTATGATAATTGTACGAGTGCATGTGTCGTGCCTTTTCCCATATTTTGTGTAGTTTGGTATTTTGCTGTTTTTTTTTTTATATGTATGCATGTATATATATATATATATATATATATATATATATATATAGATAGTATATATGTATATGTGTATGTATGTATGTATATATGTATCTGATTCTCTTCGATTGAGTTTGTCCAAAGGACAGAAGAGAAAAACAAGAGAGGTCTGAATTCTTAAACCTTGACTGAACAAATTTGTTTCGTGACTCCATCCTTCTTTTTTTTTTTTTTCCCTTCTTTCTTCTTCTCACCTCCTCCTCACGTGATGTAAGCAGGAGCAGCAGGGAGCGCGATGTGATTTATCGGCGATAATTTTTACGAGTTTTCCTGGCAAACACGCCAGTGTCTGGACTCCCAGTGGCTGTGGAGAAGACCCTGAACACCCTGCTGAGGGACAATGACGTCACAAGCTGGAAAGTTGCAGGAGTAGGCGAACACACTGTGGTTGTCTTGCGCCTCAAGCTTGCCGACTTAGCAGGTGTCAACAAACATGGCGGATCCTGTACTGAAACGCAAGACACAGGTCCAGCATTACAGGACGAAACCTCCCAGCCAGATCCGACGAGACCAGCAGCAGAGAGCCCGACAGCAGCAAGACAGGCAGGCACGTGGAAAATGTGAAGAAACCGTTGTGACCTCTGTGACTACTCCCGAGTCTCCGAGCGACGCGCGACTGTGCACATGACCCAGAAGTGGGAACACACTGTGGCTACACACTCGGGTCAAACGGATGATCTAGTGATATTATTAGAGACTGGTGGTTTTTGAGCTCGCACGACGGCACCGACACTGTACTAACGTGTGAGTGTGTCGACGGTTCTGTACCCGTCTTCACCACCTGACACTGACATGGAACCAGTGTTTGAAAACCTTGAGGCAGGATTCAGTGCCAGTGTTGTGCGAAAAGTTAGGTCGCCACTCTGATTGATAAATCTGTGCACAGACGTTTGAGAGACAAGGGCAGAAACAAGCCATTCAGAAAAGTCGTCCTTGATCGCTCAGTCGGACATATTGACCTGTGAATCGGACGATCTGGTGCTGGAGTTTCCTTGTCCGTCTGATGACAGTGACTGTTCATGCTAGTTTGTCAAACAAGATGGCAGACACTTGCTGACAGAAGAAGGCGGCGGCCATAGCAAAACCGTGCGCGCAAGACGGCTGTGCTTTGCAAGGCCCGGTTAAAAAAATTTCTGCCCCGGCTCAACTCCTCTGTGGCGTCATCAGTTACGGCTGCAGGTGGCCATAGTGGAGCCGATCCGGCCCAGAATTTTCAACCTGTCGTTCCGCTGGTCGTGCAAACTGTCCGTTTCACGGCTCTCCGGGTAAAGGGAAAGAACTGCGCTCTTGAATTTTCATTGACGAATTGGTCTGTCTGTCTGCCTGTCTGTCTGTCTGTCTGTATGTCTCTCTCTCTCTCTCTCTCTCTCTCTCTCTCTCTCTCTCTCTCTCTCTCTCTCGCAAAGCCTATAGGATGCTGCTAGATCTAGATTCACACGACAAAAGAAACTGGGCTTCAAATATCCGCTGTAAACTGTTTACGTGAGGATATGGTTTTATTTGGACAAATCGATGTGTAGAAGAAATAACTGCTTCTCTTGTTTGCATGATTTTAGGGAAAGATTAATGTTATGTAGGTGGCAGGAATGGGACTTTCATATGAAAAAATAGAGATAGATCTAGCACGGACTGTCTATGGCCGCTTTCACGGATCCGTTCTGCCGGGCGGGACCGGCCGTCAAAAACCGCGGCCCACTATGGCTGCCGCCGAACGGACACAACTGGCCAGTCTCCGCCGTGGACAACGTGTCGGCAGAAACACAACACGCTGACATCCAGGCACGTGCTGCACGGACACTGGAGACGCTGCACGGCCTGATCCTGTGCTGTCTGGGATGACAGCCTGGACTCAAGACACGCCGCTGACGGAATCAACATGACGACCTTACTAGTGACACACAACGTGTTACAACTGTGGCTGAAAACACACACACACACCACACACACACACACACACACACACACACACACACACACACACACACACACACACACACACACACACACACACACACAACACACACACACACACACACACACACACACACACACACACACAAGACAAGTTTGTCATGGTTTCCATGTCGAAGCAACATGCATCGTGTTAAATTTCATCCATGGTCCATCGGATTGCATGCACTAAATTTCGATCGTTCGTTCGTTCCTCCTCCTCCTCCTCCTTTGTCATCCTTTTAAAATTTGTATTGGCCCCTATCCCTCTTTGTCTGCCTCTGTCTCTCTCCGTCTCTGTCTACTCCGTCTGTCTGTCTACCTGTGTGTGTCTGTCTGTCCTCCTCTCTCTCTCTCTCTTCTCTCTCTCTCTCTCTCTCTCTCTCTCTCTCTCTCCTCTCTCTCTCTCTCTCTCTCTGTCTCTCTCTCTCTCTCTCTCTCTCCTGTGTGTGTGTGTGTGTGTGTGTGTGTGTGTGCTCTTCTTCTCATTCTTCTTGATCTTCTTTTTCTGTTTCTTCTTCTTCTTCTCTCTCCTCCTCCTCCTCCTCCTCCTCCTCCTCCTCTCTTCTCCTCCTTCTTCTCCACCTTCTCCTTGTCCTTCTCCTTGTCCTGCTGCTC
>JADBJO010007810.1:35000-52500 GCA_016801955.1 Conus betulinus
TCTCTCTCTCTCTCTTCTGCTTCCAAGAGACAAGAGAGAAAAAGAACACCCTCCTCTCTCTCTCTCTCTCTCCATTCCAAGAGACGAGGAAGAAGAAACACCCTCTCTCTCTCTCTCTCTCTCTCCTCTCTCTCTCTCTCTCTCTGCTGCTCTCTCTCTCTCTCTTCTCTCCCTCTCTTTGCCTTCCCAGGAAAAAGAACATTCTCTCTCTCCTCTCCCTCTCTCCTCTCCTCTCCCTCTCTCTCGCTCGTCTCCTCTCTCTCATCTCTCTCTCTCTCTCCTCTCGGCGCTCTCTTTTCTTTTCATTCCAAGAGAGGAAAAGAAACCCCTTTCTCTCTTCTCTTTGCTCTTCTTTGCTTCCAAGAAGCGAGGAAAAAGAAAACACTCTCCATTCCTAGACTGAAATCTCATCGCTCCTCTCTCTCTCTCCCTCTGTCTGCTCTCTCTCGCCTGCTCCTCTCCCTCTCTCTCTCTCGCCCTCTCTCCTCTCTTTTTGCATTCCACGAGACGAGGAAAAGAAAACATTCCCTCTCATTCTTTCCTCTCTCTCGTCTCCCCTGCTCTCCTTCCTCTCTCCTCTCTCTCTCTCTCACTCACTTCTGTCTTTCTGTCTTTCCTCGTTCCAAGAAGCGAGGAAAACTGAACCATACCGCTGCATAACCTGATCTTTAACCTGTTCTTTTTTGTGCTTTACTTGTTAGGTCTCCATATCATGTGTCCGCATGTTCCTGGGTCATTTGTTTTTTCTTGTTTTCTTCTTCTTCTTCTTTTCCTTTTTTTTTTTTGGGGGGGGGGGGGGGGGGGGGAGGGGGGGGTCTGTGTAAGGATAAATAGATAGATAGATGTTTCTATTTTGATTCATCATCATCAACATCGTCATCATCATTTTTTATATATGATGATGATGATGATGATTATCATTATAATCATCATTATTATTCGTTATTACCATTACTTTCATAGTTTGTATTGTTGTTATCATCATCATCATAATCATCATCATTAGTTATTTATTTCTTTATCTAATTATTTTTCTATATTATTTCATTTTTTATCAGTTCAACTTTTATGTCTGGTACTCCCTGATATTCTTTGTCAAAGAACAGGTTGGTAAAGCAAGCGAGGCCTAAAATCTTATCATTAACTGGACAAAGGTTGTTGACCCAACGTCTCTCTCTTGCACTTGTCGTTGTTATTGTTGTTGTTGCTGCTGCTGTTGTTGTTGTTGTTGTTGTTGGTCGCCCGACTATCGAGCACCCAAGTGACGTCATTCAATCAGAAACGAAGCTTTTAACTATGCTAAGATATTAAGACAGCTTTCCAGTTCTCGTCTGCTGTTTGATTTTCAAGCGAGGAACAGTCATGTGTCGACCGAATAGCGCCGTTCGTTGGTTCATGATGCCAGTTTCATAAAACTGTGTGTGTATGGGCGGGGGGGGGGGGGGGGGGGGGGGGGGGAGGGATGAGGGCATTATAATTTTTTTAAATGAGATGGTCAACAACAAGGCACGTGTAGAATGTGAGTAGTGCACTTGTGCTAGTTGGTGTGCGAGTTTGAGCGTGAGTACAGCGCAGTGAGTTGGCTGCAAGAATTGCGCGATGTAAGATCCATATTAAAGTTCAAGGTAAGACAAATACTCTTTTTTTGTTATGGAATACTAAAGTTTTCTCCATGGAATACTAATGGTTCGACTCTGAGGTAGACAGGTCTGAAACAAGGATTTTCGTATTCTGTCGGATTCGCTGTCACCTTTGGAGGCCGTAGCTGGCCGTAACCTCCATCACCCTGAACTTAAAAAAAAGAAAACTTTTTTCCCTCTTTGAAAGCGGAAGGTCACAACATTGTTCTTGCTTGGGTTCCCGGGCATTCGGGGAAATGAAATGGCTGATCGTTTGGCCAAGAATGCCACAACAAGGAAACTGTCTAACATTTCTATCCCCTACTCAAATTTGAAACCGAAAGTTAACGATTATGTCAGAGACCTCTGGCAGGAGGACTGGAATACACAGACGGGTAACAAACTTTTACAGATCCGTCCAAACCTAAAAGAGCCCTCATCTACTTCTGGTGGTCGCAAAGAAGAAACGGTTTTATGCCGGCTGCACACCGACCATTCGTATTTACCTCATTCGTACCTTTTAAAGAGTGAAGAAGCTCCATGGTGCATTCTATGTCATGTACCACTCACGATGAAACATTCTTTTAGAGTGTTGGGACTTGCATGATGTGAGACATAAACATTTTACAGCAGACTCCATTAAAAAAAAAAAAAAAAAAAACTTGTTCATAGATGTTCCACCTGATGTGATCTTTGAATTTTTGAAAGAGATGAACATTTTTCATCTGATCTGAGATTTTACAGTAGAATGATTTTTAACAACATTTCGGGTGTGTTTTTAGAACGTGTATTTTAAAGGGTTGCGTGAATGAATGACTTGCGGGTTGACTTCAACGCGGTGACAGTCCTGATATGGCCCTTTGCAGTCGGCTGGACTATAAGCCACATTACCTTATCTTACCTCCCCTTTCTAACTGTTTTACCACCGTTGTGTTCCCCAGTCCTACTGTTCACTATTTTTCCTGTGTTGTCCCATATGTTACTCCGTGTTGTCATCTTTTCCAAATCTGTGCTTCCTTCGTCCTACTTCTTCACCCCTTCACCTGTATATTTTCCTTTCTTTTCCAACTATCCCCCCCCCCCTCCCTTGCTTTACTTTGTCCTCCCTTTCCCTGCGTTTAGCCACCTAAAATAGTTCACTGCAAAGGTCCTCCCTTTCCCTGCGTTTAGCCACCTAAAATAGTTCACTGCAAGGTCCTCCCTTTCCCAGCTGGTTTAGCCACCTAAAATAGTTCACTGCAAAGGTCCTCCCTTTCCCAGCGTTTAGCCACCTAAAAAGGTCCTCCCTTTCCCAGCGTTTAGCCACCTAAAGATAGTTCACTGCAAAGGTCCTCCCTTTCCCAGGATCTAGCCACCTAAAATAGTTCACTGCAAAAGGTCCTCCCTTTCCCTGGATCTAGCCACCTAAAATATAGTCACTGCAAAGGGTCCTCCCTTTCCCTGGATCTAGCCACCTAAAATAGTTCACTGCAAAGGTCCTCCCTTTCCCTGGATCTAGCCACCTAAAATAGTTCACTGCAAAGGTCCTCCCTTTCCCTGGATCTAGCCACCTAAAATAGTTCACTGCAAAAAGGTCCTCCCTTTCACTGCAAAGGTCCTCCTTTTAGCTAGCCACCTAAAATAGTTCACTGCAAAGGTCCTCCCTTTCCCTGGATCTAGCCACCTAAAATAGTTCACTGCAAAGGTCCTCCCTTTGCCCTGGGTCTAGCCACCTAAAATATAGTTCACTGCAAAGGTCCTCCCTTTCCCTGGATCTAGCCACCTAAAATAGTTCACTGCAAAGGTCCTCCCTTTCCCTGGGTCTAGCCCCTAAAATAGTTCACTGCAAAGGTCCTCCCTTTCCCTGGATTTAGCCACCTAAAATAGTTCACTGCAAAGGTCCTCACTTTCCCCTTTCCCTGGGATCTAGTCCACCTAAAATAGTTCACTGCAAAGGTCCTCCCTTTCCCTGGGGTCTAGCCACCTAAAATAGTTCACTGCAAAGGTCCTCCCTTTCCCTGGTCTAGCCACCTAAAATAGTTCACTGCAAAGGTCCTCCCTTTCCCTGGGTCTAGCCACCTAAAATAGTTCACTGCAAAGGTCCTCCCTTTCCCTGGGTCTAGCCACAAACAATAGTTCGCTGCAAAGGTCCTCCCTTTCCCAGCGTTTAGCCACCACAAAAAATAGTTCACTGCAAAGATCCTCCCTTTCCCTGGGTCTAGCCACAAACAATAGTTCACTGCTGCAAAGATCCTCCCTTTCCCTGGGTTGAACCACAAACAATAGTTCACTGCAAAGATCCTCACTTTCCCTGGGTTGAACCACAAACAATAGTTCACTGCAAAGATCCTCCCTTTCCCTGGGTTTGCCACCTAACAATAGTTCACTGCAAAGATCCTCACTTTCCCTGGGTTGAACCCACCCAAATAGTTCACTGCAAAGATCCTCCCTTTCCCTGGGTCTAGCCACAAACAATAGTTCGCTGCAAAGGTCCTCCCTTTCCCAGCGTTTAGCCACCTAAAATAGTTCACTGCAAAGATCCTCCCTTTCCCTGGGTTGAACCACAAACAATAGTTCACTGCAAAGATCCTCCCTTTCCCTGGGTTGAACCACAAACAATAGTTCACTGCAAAGATCCTCACTTTCCCTGGGTTGAACCATCTAAAATAGTTCACTGCAAAGGTCCTCACTTTAGTTCACTAAAATAGTTCACTGCAAAGATCCTCACTTTCCCTGGGTTGAACCATCTAAAATAGTTCACTGCAAAGATCCTCACTTTCCCTGGGTTGAACCACAAACAATAGTTCACTGCAAAGATCCTCCTTTCCCTGGGTTGAACCACAAACAATAGTTCACTGCAAAGATCCTCACTTTCCCTGGGTTGAACCACAAACAATAGTTCACTGCAAAGATCCTCACTTTCCCTGGGTTGAACCACAAACAATAGTTCACTGCAAAGATCCTCCCTTTCCCTGGGTTGAACCACAAACAATAGTTCACTGCAAAGATCTCACTTTCCCTGGGTTGAACCAAACAAATAGTTCACTGCAAAGATCCTCCTTTCCTGGGTTGGGTGGTTTGAACCACAAACAAACAATAGTTCACTGCAAAGATCCTCGCTTTCCCTGGGTTGAACCACAAACAATAGTTCACTGCAAAGATCCTCCCTTTCCCTGGGTTGAACCACAAACAATAGTTCACTGCAAAGATCCTCCCTTTCCCTGGGGTTTGAACCACAAACAATAGTTCACTGCAAAGCCAGACATTCAGGTGAACAGGACAAACGGCCATTTTGGCAAGGCGTGTGCAGTGTGCATGTTGTCAAGAGACCAGACGACCCTCAGCTTTCACTCGGGGCTGTTGACATGATCGAACTACTCAATGTTGCCTATCCACACGAACATCATCGCTGGCGTTATTTCTTCCTCGCTTTTAAACTGGGAAAGGGAATATTCAGTTTCCGGTAAAACTGGGGTAAAAGGGCGGTTGCGGTTTAGCTCTCCCTCCCCCCCCCTCCTCTCGTCCCTCTGCCCGCCTCCCACCCGCCCCCTCCCCTTCCCCTCCCCCGACAACCCTTCTCCCCTCCCGTCACAAACTGCGCAGATGAGGTGTTCTTGGGTTCGTGATTCAGACCGGATGACGCAAATTCCTTGGCGAGTGGTCATTTTCAGGGAGAACAATCGTAATGTGTGGTTGTCTCTGTCAGACGACAACCAGTGAGGTCAGGGAAGGGTTTGAACGAGCTGCGCAAAGAGGAGGGCGAGCTAAACTGATCTGTCACCCACTTTCTTCCCTGAGTTTGAAAAAGGAATTGTTTGTTTTTTCTTTTAAACAAAACGGAAAGTTTTAGTATGCAAGCGTTGGCAGAACTCTGTGTGTGTGTGTGTGTGTGTGTGTGTGTGTGTGTGTGTGTGTGTTGTGCGCGCGCGTGCGTGTGTGTTTGTGTGTATGTGTTCTTTGTCGTTGTCGGTGGTGGAGTGGTGGCGGTGGTATTGCTGTTGAAAAAAATTCAAAGACTAACAATTTTTTTTCATCATGATATGATTTTGGACAAGTTTTTTTTCTTGAGACTGAAAAGAGACAAGAATTTTTTCGACAAATATACGTTCCATAGACGCAGACAGAACCAGACAATAAAGAAGAAGAAGAAGAAGAAGAAGAAGAAAAAGAAGAAGAAGGTAGACATACAGCAGATCAGTGAACACGCATCAAAATGGAGAGAGAATAGGTCCCAAATTTAACAAGATTACAAACTTTTATTTTCATCTTTTTCATTTTGTTACTTTTATTATTATTTTTTTTTTTTTTGCAAATCCGATTTCTAAAAGGTCACAGTGACTTTCGAATTCGCCGCACACACGGCGTTTCGTGATGGAACAAGATTCTGGTTTCTCTAATCAGCCATTTCTGACGCTTGCTTCCTGAAACCACAGACATAAATAATAATGAAATCCCACCCGGAGGGGGGGGGGGGGGGGGGGGGGGGGGGGGGGAGCTTAACCAGAATACAATTAAAAGAAAAAAAGAAGAAACTGAAGAAAATCATCATCTTGGCCTACGTGACTTTCAGTAGGCGTGAACGCAATGTGAGTTGTCTGCCCACTAAGCTGAATGTCGTCTGGCGGTCAGTCAGTCAGTCAACGCGACCTTGGCCGGTACGAGATAATAAGTATAGGAGTGAAAACCGTAACTTTTTTCCAGCAAACAGTGATCGTTAATTGAATCTTGATGACAGCAAAAAAAAAAAAAAAAAAATGATAATAACAAACGTACCAAAACAAACAAACAAAAAACGGCGAATCAGATGTGAAAACGAACATTTTTCCGGTGAAAACATTTATCATCACTGGTGTTGACGTTTCAAAAGATATCCGGTTAAGAATCAGTCAGAGAAAAAGCAAATTTTTTTTTTTACCTTAGGCAAGCCGTCAGAAGTGAAAACAGGTAATTCATGGCCGTAATGTCCGGCTTGAGGTATTCAGCGCTTTTGGCAAAGCAGACTGTTAATGGCTAATAACACCAGCTACACTAGGGTGCATGAATATGAGTTCCAGCGGCCTGTTTTCATTCGTCGTAGTGACATGTTTTCATGAACCATAATTATATTTTTGTCTGTTACGATCACGTGTGACCGCTAAGAAAACAATCCGTGAACAGTAACAACTGCTGTATTCTTGATAATTGCTGTTTCTCGACGATAATTACTGTTGACATGAAAAAGACAAAAGAAAGGAAGGTTGATACGAGCTTTTGGATCGAATGACTTCCCATAGGTGTGAGCTCACCTCTGATGACCACAGACTACAAAAGAGGTGAGCGTAGGTGGAAAGGGTGGGGGGAGGAGGGGAAAGGCGGGGGAAGGGGGGGGGGGCGGAGTCAGTGGGTGGGTGGCAGAGTTTCTGAGGAAGGTTGTCTTCATAACGGATATAATAATAATAGGGAGTCTTCACGGCGAATGATAAACGACGTGGTCATGGAGAGATGACTTAAGTCTTCTGTTAGAGGCTCGGAACAACTCAGACATTCTACACATTTGGCGTCTGCCTTTTCTTCCTTTCATTGTGTGTGTGTGTGTGTGTGTGTGTGTGTGTGTGTGTGTGTGTGTGTGTGTTCTTTCTGTGTCTCCTCCTTCCGCTCTCTCGCTCGCCACACTCGCTCTCTCGCCATGTCTGACATTCTGTGCCTCTCCCCATCCTCAACCCCACCCTTCTTCCGTCTCGCTGTCTACTCTAACTGTGTGTTTCCGTCTTTATGTCTCTGTCTCTGACTGTCTGTCTGTCTGTCTGTCTGTCTGTCTGTCTGTCTGTCTCTCTCTCTCTCTCTCTCTCTCTCTCTGTCATGTTTTTTTTCTCAGAGTATTTTGCAAGGTGGAATGCTTCCTCAGAGTATTTTGCAAGGTGAAAGGCTTCCTCAGAGTATTTTGCAAAGTGAAAGGCTTCCTCAGAGTATTTTGCAAAAAGTGAAAGGCTTCCTCAGATTATTTTGCAAGGTGGAACGCTTCCTCAAAATATTTTTCAAAGTCGAATGCTTCCTCAAAGTATTTGCAGGGTAGAAGGCTTCTTCCGAGTATTTTGCAGAGTGGAATGCTTCCTCAGAGCAATTTGCAGAATGGAAAGCTTCCTCAAAATATTTTTCAAAGTCGAATGCTTCCTCAAAGCATTTTGCAGAAAAGAATGCTTCCTCAAAGTATTTTGCAGAATAGATGCTTCTTCAAAGTATTTTGTAGAATAGATGCTTCTTCAAAGTACTTTGTAGAATAGATGCTTCCTCAGATTATTTTTACAAGGTGGAATGCTTCCCCAGAGTATTCTGCAAGGGTGAAAGGCTTCCTCAGAGTATTTTGCAAGGGGAAAGGCTTCCTCAGAGTATTCTGCAAGGTGAAAGGCGTCCTCAGAGTATTTTGCAAGGGGAAAGGCTTCCTCGGAGTATTTTGCAAAGTGGAACGCTTCCTGAAAGTATTTTTCAAAGTCGAATGCTTCCTCAAAGTATTTTGCAGGGTAGAATGCTTCCTCTGAGTATTTTGCACGGTGGAGTGTTTCCTCAAAGTATTTTGCAAGAGGGAATGCTTTCTCAAAGCATTTTACAGAATGGAATACTTCCTCAAAGTGTTTTGCAGAATGCAATGCTTTCTCAAAGTGTTTTGCAGAACGTAATGCTTTCTCAAAGTGTTTTGTAGAATGGAATGCTTTCTCAAAGTGTTTTTCGTAGAATGTAATGCTTTCTCAAAGTGTTTTGTAGAACGTAATACTTTCTCAAAGTGTATTGTAGAATGGAATGCTTTCTCAAAGTGTTTCGTAGAATGTAATGCTTTCTCAAAGTGTTTTGTAGAACGTAATACTTTTTCAAAGTGTTTTGTAGAATGGAATGCTTTCTCAAAGTGTTTTGTAGAATTAATGCTTTCTCCGAGTATTTTGTAGAATGGAATGCTTTCTCAGAATATTTTGTAGAATGAAATGTTTTCTCAAAGTATTTTGCAAGAGGGAATGCTTTCTCAAAGTGTTTTGTAGAATGAAATGCTGCTGCTTCAAAGAATTTTGTAAGGTGGAATGCCTCCTCAACGCATTTTGCAGGGTGAAATGCTTCTCAAAGTATTTTGAATGCTCCTTCCGAGCATGTTGCCCGGTGGAAGAATAGTTCCTCAAAGTAGGTTGAAGAGTGGGAGTGCTTCGTCGAAGGGTTTCGAAGTATACAGCCCTTCCCTTCGCTCGTTGCAACCGTCCTGTAACACAAAGGACCCAGAATTACCTTCTTGCGTGAGCGTCTTCGTGCCCGATTCCCGTCAGCTGGGCTATATCTGTCCGCGCCCTTTAGATTTGGGGAGCGTGGTCTTTGGCTTCAAGTTGGCGACGTGTTTTGTTGTGTGTGTGTGTGTGTGTGTGTGTGTGTGTCTTCCCTGCCTGCATCGACCAATGTGTTGGCACGGTGGAGTGTTTTGCTGGAAATCTTTTCACACAGAAAGTACGCATTACATCCCACTACTACCGCTACGTTACATTTCAGGCTTAACGCCCCCCGGGGGGGGGGGGGGGGGGGGGGGGGGGGGGGGGGGGGAGAAGCATTCCAGGGAAGTGGGAGGAGGGACGGGAAGAACAAGGTGGAGGAAGGGATGAGAGGGGGTGGGTGTAGGGCCGCATCCAGCGCCAATGCCAGTTTTGAAGTCTGGCGCGCCGGCTGGGTTGAGGTCAGCTGATCTTGTTTATAGCCCAGCCGAGCGCGGAGGCCCTATCCATTCCGTCGGCGAGAGGTTTCCAAGAGAGATGTGTGTGTGTGTGTGTGTGTGTGTGTGTGTGTGTGTGTGTGTGTGTGTGCGCGCGCGCGCGCGCGCGCATGTGTTTTACAATAGTAGTAATCAATCATTACAAAAGAGATAGCACGTACACGCGCGCGCGCGCAAACACACACGCACACACACACACACACACACACACACACACACACACACACACACACACACACACACACACACACACACACACACACATGTGTTGTTGTTTTTGTACTCCCAGTTCTTATAGAACAGGGGGTACTTCAGAATGGGAACGAAGAAATGCTGTGTGTGTGTGTGTGTGTGTGTGTGTGTGTGTGTGTGTGTGTGTGTGTGTGTGTGTGTGTGTGTGTGTGTGTGTGTGTGTGTGTGTGTGTGTGTGTGTGTGTGCATCCACGGTCGAAATGTGTTCCACTCGCTCCAGACAAAAGTACTAGGCCGATCTTTCTGAAAATTTGTAGGTATGTTCATTATGGGTCAGGGATGGTGCCCGCTGTTTTAGTTTACCGTTATAGGCCGTTACTAACGGCTGTAATGACCTGTAACGGTTTTTATTCTTTATGGAATATCTCAGAAAGTACTTGGACGATCTTTGTGAAAATTAGCAAGTATGTCCATTATGAGTCACGGATGGTGCCCGATGTTTTAGTTTACCGTTATAGCCGTTATTAACGGCTGTAACGGCCTGTAAACGGGTTTTCTTCTTTATGGAATATCTCAAAAAGTACTTTGCCGATATTTGTGAAAATTAGCAGGTATGTTCACTATGGGTTACGGATGATGCCCGATGTTTCAGTTTCCGTTATAGTCTTTTTATGGAATAGCTTAGAAAGTACTTGGCCGATCTTTCTGAAAATTTGTAGGTATGGTTATTATGGGCGACGGATGATGCCCGACGTTTTAATTTACCGTTAATGTCGTTACTAACGACTATAAACGGCCCATAACGGTTTTTTTCTTTTTTATGGAACATCTTAGAAAATACGAGGCCGATATTTCTGAAAATTTGTAGGCATGTTCATCATGGTTCACGGATGATGCCCGACGTGTGTGTGTGTGTGTGTGTGTGTATGTACGTGTGTGTGTGTGTGTGTGTGTGTGTGTGTGTGTGTGTGTGTGTGTGTGTGTGTGTGTGTATGTGCGTGCATACGTGCGAACATGAGTACGTGTGTGTGTGTGTGTGTGTGTGTGTGTGTGTGTGTGTGTGTGTGTGTGTGTGTGTGTTGTGTGAGTGAGTGAGCGCGCGTGCGTGTGCGTGCGTCTGTATGCGTGGTATGTGTGCGTTGCGTGTGTCAGCCCCAGCCTCCCCCCCCCTCCCGCACCCTTGCCCCCTCCCCCTATCCCGCCCACCCCCCCCCCCACCCCAGCCCCCTTCTCCCCCCCCCCCCCCCCCCCTTTCTTCACCCACTCTTTACACGGACACACCCTAACCATCCGCTCGCACCTCCTTGTTTTTCTGAGAAAGGCGTGGAGTTTTGTGCACTGCAGAACCAATCCTCCCCCCCCCCCCCCCCCCCCCCCCCCCCTTTTCCAATGATTGCGGGTCATCAGTTAAGGCTCATTTCTGTGTAGGTCGTGAACCCGGACAGAGTGGGGCTCTGTGTGATTGGCGCTTTCCTGACGTCCTGTGGAATTAGGCTTAACGCCGGGGCGGTGTCGATGGCAATGTCTGGGTAGAATTCAACTGAGAGATTTAATGATCACGTGGGATTCTGCCTCCTCGCCCTTCTATCATCATCCTCTCTCTCTCTCTCTCTCTGTCTCTGTCTCTGTGTCTCTGTGGTGTGTGTGTGTGTGTGTGTGTGTGTGTGGGTGTGTGTGAGTGTGAGTGTGTGTGTTGTGTGTGTGTGTGTGTGTGTGTGTGTGTGTGTGAGACGCTGTCTCTTTCTGTCTCTCTCTGTCTCTCTCTTGCACTCTCTCTCTCTCTCTCTGTCTCTCTCTTTTTCTCTTTGTCTGCCTTTTTGTATCTCTGTGCGTTTGTGTGTCTGTCTCTATCTGTCTGACTGTGTCTCTTTTTCTGTCTCTGTCTGTGTGTCTGCCTGCCTGCCCCCCCCCCCCTCTCTCTCTCTCTCTCTCTCTCTCTCTCTCTCTCTCTCTGTCTGACTGTGTCTCTCTTTCTGTCTCTGTCTGTCTGTCTGTGTGTCTGCCTGCCTGCCCTCTCTCTCTCTCTCTCTCTCTCTCTCTCTCTCTCTCTCTCTCTCTCTGTCTGTCTGTCTGTCTGACTGTGTCTCTCTTTCTGTCTCTGTCTGTCTGTGTGTCTGCCTGCCTGCCTGCCTGCCTGTTTGTCTGTCTGTCTGTCAGTCTGTCTGTCTGTCTGTCTGTCTGTCTCTCTCTCTCTTTTTCACACACACACACACACACCACACACACACACACACACACACACACACGCACGCACATGCACACATACACACATGCATTTTCTCTCTCTCTCTCTCTCTCTCTCTCTCTCTCTCTCTCTCTCTCTCTCTCTCTCTCTCTCCCTCTGTCGTTCTCACAATGAGTTTCTCCGTTCACTTTATTTTTTTTTTTTTTTACGTATAATGAAAAGCCCTGACTCTGGTTGCCACTGAAACAAAAAGACGCAAGAACAAACACCGTTATAAACCCAGCAAGTTACGTGTCTACACAAGTTTTTGTTTTTCTTTAAGCAAGCATCTAGGTGACAGACCTAGAGAAGAATCGAAATATTCCCGGTCCGCGTTCAAAACAACTGAACGACCCAAACTGCGCCCATGCGTTGTGTTATGTATTCTCTTCACGGCAAAGAGCAGACGGGAAGGATGCAAGGACTACGTAAGGAGAGAAAGGTGCACCTCTCAAAGATTGCCATGGATACAGTAATACACTCTGTGAAAACTGGAACTGTCACAAAATGGGGTGGGGGAGGGTGGCAGGGGGGTGGGGTAATGGGTCAAGCTCATGTGACGTAGCCTGCTTCGATTCCAAGCTGCCAGTCAGTGTGACAGGATTGTGCAGCAGTGACCGCTGTCTCTGTCTTTGATACAGATTGGGATTCTTCGACATGTAATCACACTTCCTTGGTGTGTGTGTGTTGTGTTGTGTTGTGTTGTGTGTGTGTGTGTGTGTGTGTGTGTGTGTGTGTGTGTGTGTGTGTGTGTGTGTGTGTGTGTGTGTGTGTGTCTGTGTCTGTGTCTCTGTGTGTGAGTGCATGCGTGCGTGTGTGTGTGTGTGTGTGTGTGTGTGTGTGTGTGTGTGTGTGTGTGTGTATGTGTGTGTGTGTGCGCGTGTGTGTGTGTGTGTGTTTGTGTGTGTGTGTGTGCGCGCGCGCGCGCGTGCGCGAGCGCGTGTGTGATGTTGTTTCGTGAAGCTGTACAAAATATTCTTCGCTAATTTTGTACCGTGTTGCAATTTAATATTCTCTCGCTAAGATTACGCAAATGACTTCTATGGTTTCATTTCTGTGTTGTTGTGTTTTTTTCTTTTTGCTTTTTGTTTGATTCTGTGTGTGTGTGTGTGTGTGTATGTGTGTGTGTGTGTGTGTGTGTGTGTGTGTGTGTGTGTGTGTGTGCGTGCGTGCGTGCGTGTGTGTGTGTGTGTTCATTTAATGACAGCCCTGGTTACGCTGCTCGTGGTCGACTGGATTATAAAAAACATGAATTCTTTTTCCCCAGTTCAAGCATACTTCACAATAGGTCTGACAGATGTCTGTCTGTATGCATGTAGGAATGTGCACAGGGACGTGTATATTTATTAATGTATGTATTTATGTTTATATGTATGTATGTATGTACGGATGTATGTATGCATGTACGTACGTACGTATGAATGTTTGTATGTTATGTATGAATGAATGTATGTATGTATGTATGTATGAATGCATGTATGTATGTATGTGTGCATGTATGCACCTATGTACGCACGTATGTACTTCTCTATGTATTTTTATCTAAATGTGTATCTTTTCACCTTCTATCTACCTGCCTACCTACCTATCTATCTATCTATCTTCTATATCTATCTCTCTATCTATTTATTTATCTATCTATCTACGTACCGATCTGTCTTTCTATCTGTCTGTCTATCTGCCTGTGTGTCTGTCTATCTGTCTATCTATCGATCGATCGATCGATCTGTCTCTCTATCTATCTCTGTCTATCTGTCTGTCTGTCCGTGTTTGTCTCTGTGTGCCTATGTACGTGCGTGCATGCGTCCGTCCGAGCGCGCGCGTGTGTGTATTTGTTTTTATGTGCCTGCACGCGCATGCCTGTGTACGCGCGCGCCTGCGTGTGTGTGTGTGTGTGTGTGCGCGGGGGGGGGGGGGGGGGGGGGGTCGGAGGGGAGGGGGGTGTAGGTGTGTGTGTTTGCGAAAACGCGTGCGTGTGTGGGTTGGAACTGTTAGCAGTGAATGGGTCTGCGATGTTGTTTGCTCCGTTCAATGTGAGTGGTTACTTTCGGCCGCGTTTTTCATGCACTGGGCTCTCAGGGTTTGTTCATTTGCGGCAGAATGCTGGTGTCTGGGTTTATTTTGGTTCAAAGAGTATTTACGACATACGTGTGTGTGTGTGTGTGTGTGTGTGTGTGTGTGTGTGTGTGTGTGTGTGTGTGTGTGTGTGTGATCTTTTAATGCGCAGTAAACAGTCAGAAAACATGGCCATGAACTAGCGAAATGATTTAACGGATGTAGGAGGAACGAAGGAATTAATGAATGTGTGTGTGTGTGTGTGTGTGTGTGTGTGTGTGTGTGTGTGTGTGTGTGTGAGAGAGAGAGAGAGAGAGAGAGAGAGAGAGAGAGAGAGAGAGAGAGAGAGAGAGAATGATTTCCTGCCCAACACTGCAGGTGTATCTCACAAGCCTAGTTTACTCTCCGGGGTAACGCGACAGGATATGTCACACTCAGTCCTGTGATGCGGTCTGAGATCAGAATGAGAGTCTTTAGCGTCATAATTACCGTCACCATCTCACTGATGGTCATGAAGAGACAATTCAAAACCTGAAAAAAACTGCAGTTTTAAGAACATCTAAAGACAATATTCATGAGCGTCAAGCAAGCTGGTTATAGAGCTTTAAAAGAAGAGAATTTTAGTCTGTATGAAGTTGAGCAGTATTTCTCGATTTTTACAAACCTAAGTATGTTTACCAGAAAACAAACTCGAAAAATATGGATCAAATGTACTTTCTTCGGAACAAATGTAAAGCTGCACATTGAGAGCCATGCACCAATGCACATCAGTCTGTCAGTCAGCAGCATTAAGTAATACTTTATTTATTTTCTTCACTTTACTTTTTGTTTTCAACCCCCCCCCCCCCTCCCAGTTTCCTAAGTAATTTTCTTTATCCTAACTTACTTTCTTTCATTTAACTGCACTGTGCCTCGCCATATGTTTCTCATGTTACGTTGCTTCTCTTTTCTGCCATTGACTTTAAAACATTTACAATTCAGTTCAGTTTACTTTAATTTTCACAACGGACAATTGTCTTTCCTTCACATAAAAACATTCGAGACATAGAGGAAAAAAACACATGCAGTGTTATGTATGGGGAAACATTAATAAAAAAAAAAAGAAAAAAGAAAAAAGAAATTGTCTACCAAAATTCTTCAGAGTCGCAGCCACCCCCCTCCCCCTCCTCCCAGCTACCTCTGTCCCTTTTACCTTCCTCCCCCTCCCTACCATTCATTTCATGCACAGGCAAATGTGAAAAGCAGCTGTTCAGTGCACATCGTGGAAAGAACACACAAAATGAGTGACAGGTGTCGGTTGCCGTTGCTGCACACACATGAGAATCTATGACCACCTCCTTCCCTTCTGTTTTTCCCTACGCCCACCCACCACGCCTCCACACACACACACACACACACACACACACACACACACACACACACACACACACACACACACACACACGCACACACAGATATACAGGTAGAAGAACAGCATTCTTCGAACCTATGTTGTGTAAGAGAAAATTACAGGGAGATGAAAGCTGTTCTTAGCATTTTACTTAGCTTCATTTTACTCATCACGACACCTACAATCCAGTTGGGGAAAAGACAGACAGACAGACAGACAGAGAGAGAGAGAGAGAGAGAGAGAGAGAGAGAGAGAGAGAGAGAGACGTGGGAGGGATCTGACAAGGAGTTATATGTTAGTGAGCTTTCTCCCCATTGGAGATGGTCTCCTGCTTTGGAGACTATAAGCTTGCTGAAGGTTCATTTTCAGAAGCATTTATTTATTCCCCATTCACCCACTCAAGCACATACTGTCAGTTAGGCAGAATCATCTACCACTGCAGATATGAAGGCTTATCACCCCCCTATTTCTATAATCTGAGACATAAGAGCAAGCTTTGTTTATAATTCAATATTTCTTGCAGTCATTGCAACACCTAGCTGCTCTGTAAGTTGCTGGAATGGTGCTCGGTACTTATCCTTGGAATTTATTGTTTCATTGTAATTTAGTCCCTTGCGGATTCATTCCAAGAACTGGCCCTCAGCACTCGTGTCTTAAGAGGTTATCTTTTTATATTTTCTGCTTTTCACAAGAAAATGTAGCTTGTTTTGCTCTTTCATGATTTTCTTTTACTTCTTAGGTGGCACCTTTGGCTGGTTTTTGAAAACTCAACAAACATACTACGGTATTGCACAAACATACTACGGTATTGCACACCAGCCTTTTTCTGGTATAGCATTCTTCTTCTTAAAACCGAAAAGGCAGAGGAGTCAAATTACCACTTTCCGCGGTAACTGAGGAGAAACAATCAGGTTTCGAAATACCGGTATCTGACCAGGAGTTATATGTTAGTGAGCTTTCTCTCCGTTGGAGATGATCTCCTGCTTTGGAGACTATAAGCTTGCTGAAGGTTCATTTGAGAAGCATTTTATTTATTCCCCATTCACCCACTTAAGCACATGCTGTCAGTCAGGCAGAATCATCTACCACTGCAGATATGAAGGCTTATCACCCCCCCCTATTTCTATAATCTGAGACATAAGAGCAAGCTTTGTTTATAATTCAAATATCTCTTGCAGTCATTGCAACACCTAGCTGCTCTGTAAGTTGCTGGAATGGTGCTCGGTACTTATCCTTGGAATTTATTGTTTCATGTGTATATATATATATATATATATATATGTGTGTGTGTGTGTGTTCTCATTTTGAATACGCAGTAAACAGTCAGAAAACATGGCTATGAACCAACGAAATGATTGAAGTTTAACGGATGTGGTAGGGATGAATAAATGTGTGTGTGTGCGCGCGCGCGCGTGTGCGTGTGTGCGCGCGCGTATATATGTATGTGTGTGTGTGCGTGCGTGCATGCATGCGTGCGCGTGTGCCCAACGTTGGAGGTGTCTGTGCCTCACGAGCCTCGCTTACTGTGGGGGTGTAATAGGAAAGGACATGTAAACTTCAGCTCTGTAAGGCAGTCTGAGACCAGAATGAAACTGTCTGTGGTGTCATATTGACTGTCCCCATCCTCCTCACTGATGGTCATTCACACACACACACACACACACACACACACACACACACACACACACACACACACACACACACACACACACACCAAAGCCTCACAAATCGCAGTTTTCTAAGCACCCTGTTCACGAGCAGCATCGAACAAGCAAATGAACAGAATTGTGGTATGCATGAAGTCGAGCAATCTTTCATTGAACGATTTGTTTTTTTCCATTTGACGAACCTGAACAAGTTGCCAGACATTTCCACGAGAGTATGCGGATCACATGTGCTTGTTGAAATCGTTTTGGAACGAACGTAAGGCTGCAGCTTTGGGCCTGGCAGCAGTGCAGGTTTACTCACTTTTTTTTTTTTTTTTGTTTGGTTCTAATTCATCATCAAAATAATGACGAATCGTGTCGCGGCAGATGGAAACATGCTTCGTCTTGTGTTATGTCGGTCAGTTGATGAAAAGTTTCAGCAGGAGGTTTTGAGGTAATGGTATGTTGCAAAGATTGTGTGCCAGTCAGCAACATTGTTCATACTTTTTTTTTCTTTCTTAACTGTATTGCTGCGATTGTGTGTCAGTCAACAACATCGTTAATCCTTTTTTTTCTTTCTTAACTGTATTTTTGTTTTCAGCTTACTTTCCTCCCCTGATTGCTAATGTTCCCCCCCCCCCCCCCCTTACGCTAATTCAGTTTATTTTCACATAATCG
>JADBJO010007810.1:57500-60000 GCA_016801955.1 Conus betulinus
GTAACATTTTCATTACTATTTAAAGAACATTTGCTACCAATCTCTGATCATGGTTTCCCGTGAAGGAATTTAAAATATGACAACTTTTGCGTTTTTCATCATAAGCAGGGCAATTTAAAGTAGATGAACTTCATCTTATGTTCCATTTCCACACGATGGGCAAACGTTGTTTACATCTTCATCACTTTTGAACCGTTGTTTGAAATTTTTAGGCCGCTAACTCTTAGTCTGAATCTGAATCTTATAAGACTAACCCTGTGCCATTTATCCAGTACTGGAGAGAGAGAGAGAGAGAGAGAGAGAGAGAGAGAGAGAGAGAGAGAGAGAGAGAGAGAGAGAGACTCAAACTCGGAACCCGAACTCGACCATTTAAATCACTCATGCACGATGGCTCTGTCACAGGTCAAGTGTTATTACAAATCATTTTTTTTATTTAAAAAAAATCAAAGAAGTCATGTAGAAAAGAATATTCCAACAAAGTTCTCACAGACCTCAATACAGATATGACAAAAACTGATTTGTTTCCCATTCGGTGCGCAGACATTCATCTGCTAACTTGTTCTGGGGATTTTGTGGTTCACTTTTTTTTTTTACTGACCACAACGAAGTCTTATGACAACTTGGCAATTTTTTTGTGTTGTTGTTTTTCTTTTTGCTCATTTGAAAACGTTTGTGCAAGAATCAAGCAACTGACGGGTGACATTAGCATGTTCGAATGTCGAAATTTCTATCAGATACTGATTTTCGAAATGAGACGAGATGTCTTGGAAGTATTCGGGCGAATCTTGCTGTATTGTTTACATCCAATATTGCGTTCGAACAGAAGGCTCAGTCATTCAATCCTGCAAAAGTATCTCTCATGATCCCCCCCCACACACACCCACACACCCACACACACTTCCTCTTCTCCTCCTTCTCCTCTTTCTCCTCTGTCTCTCTCTCTGTGTCTCTCTCTCTCTCTCCCTCTGTCTGTCTATCTGTCTCTCTCTCTCCCTCTCTCTCTTCCCTCTCTCTGTCTCTCTCTGTACAGAAGATTAAAGATGGTTAAAAAACAAAAAACAAACAAACAAAAAAACATTTAAACAAAATCTCTTTGGAGAACTGGTTTGAACAGTTTAAGGGCTACTTTTTAAAAAAATGACAACGCTGGTGATTCTGTTACGCAGCAGCATTGAGATGATGAAAGTGCTGACAACGATAGTGATAACTGTCCTTTAAATCGTCCCAATCGCAAACGAAGTAAATCTATTGTCGTTAAGGAGATTGAAAAGTGGCAAAGACCCTCGCCCAGATGGGAATAACTAGAGAGACAGTTAAATAGGCTTGCAAATCTGACCTAGCTGTTTGTTTTCTAAAAACGACTTCCCAATGCTTTGTTTGACTGGGGTCTTTTCCCAGAAATTTGGTCGGAGTCGATTGGTTATTCCATGACAAATAAAGGTGGGGGCTACTAATCCAAACTACTATCGAGGAATATTTTTGAGCAATTTATGTAGTACATTGTATAGCACCATCATGGATGTCCTCTTTGGAGTGTTCAGGAAAGAGCTTAAGCAAAACTGATTCCATTTTTGATAACCACATCATCCTTTTAGGTAAGATGTGCATAAGTATAGGCCGCAAAACAAAGCCAGTGCCTTTGTTCCAAATTGATTTCAACCAACAAATAAATATTAGGAAAAAAAATATATTTTCTGCAGCTGCTCACAGGATATCTGACTTCTCAACCATTTCTAAACGACATGTCTACCTTAACTATATTGTTTCGTGGGAAAGAGCAGACAATAATTTGCAATATATGAGTATATATCACATTCCGACAGCTTCATGCACACACACACACACACACACACCACACACACACACACACACACACACACACACACACACACACACACACACACACACACACACATTCATCTATTCGCTCATTTGTTCATTCATTCTTTTATTTGTTATTTCCATTCATTTGTTTGGAATGTTACATAGAGATGGTCGCCTTTGCAGAATTTACGGATTGTGTAGACTATTTTGATGGATGTGCGGTGACACTGGGTAATCTTTGTATGTTATTTACAAGGAAGTGACGGGGATAAAGAAGGGAGGGAGAGAGATAAGGGGGGCAAGGCGTGAATGTGGTGACGGGATGGATGGGGTAGGGTGGGATGGGGAAGGTTATGATGCATGCCTGTGCCTCGTCATATTATACATGTATAATTGATATGATACTTTGAACGAGTCAGCGCACCATACTCCAGAACATGAATAAACCCAGACGCCATGTATCAAACGACAAAACATTAACTTCAGCAAGCGAATGTCCATCCGTTGGAAAACATACAGACATTGCATGGTGAGTGTGAGTAAGGTAATAAAAAAAAAGTCGGAAAAATGGGATGACGGAGGACCAACCAACTTAAAAAAAAGAAAATTTTTTTTTAAAAATCTAAAAACATAGAGGCTGGAAGACAAAAACAAAAGAAAAAATAAAAGCACCATC
>JADBJO010007810.1:70000-75000 GCA_016801955.1 Conus betulinus
CCTGCTAGAGAAATGGAAAGAATGAAGGAAATAAGGAAATCGAGTGTGAACGATATTGGTCGGATGACACAGGAAACGACTGAATGATGCGCCGGCAGGCAGCTCTTCAGTCGGCACTACCTAGGTAGGCAGTCCGTTGTGTGAACGAGTGCTTATTGTATTATATATAAAGCGCTAGAGCCCTAATCTTTTGAGAATAGACGCTATGAAAATTCAGATTATCATCATTATTAGTGGTTGGAAGGATGGATAGATGAATGAATGAGCAAACGAACGAATAAACTAAGGAATGAAGGAATGAGACGTTTTTGTCCTGTAATGAAAGTAATAAGTTGTGCTGTCGGGGCGAAACGGGATATGGGACTGGCGGGATAAATATGGGGGATTAAGAGGTGGGGAGAGGTGGGGGGTGCAGGTCAGGGGGGGGGGGGGGGGGGGGGGGGGGGCGAGAAATAGCGCAGATATGCGAACTCATCAGTTCTTGTAGAACGCAACACATACAGTTCGTTACGAGAATATACTGTTGCCTCTTCTTTTCCTCCTTGTCATCGACTGCTTCACGAAGGCCGTCAAGATCCACACAGCAGGCAGGAACAGTCAGAACACAGTGGACACTGGGCACAGTCGGGAGATGTGGACCTGGCTGACCGACCTCGAGCTTCCCGCCGTTCGGATGCGGCCAGGTGGTAGACAGGACCACCCCGCCTGGCCAAGAATGTCAGCTGAGACATGGCTCAGGATCTTCTTCTTCTGCGTACGCAGGCTGACTCTCCTGCAGACACTCCCTGTATAGACAGGGAAGGATTAATCCCATCTACCCAACAAAGGGAGTGGAGTTTTGTGTGTATGACCGTTTTTTTTTTTATCCCGCCATTAAGGCAGCCATACTCCAGCTTCGGGGAAGGTGCATGCTATGTGTAACATGTCATCCATACCATCGGCCGAACTGGCCGTCTCTTCTGAAAGTTGGTGATGGGATTTTACGTGTGTGCAAGATGTTATGCGTGCGTTCACACACGTAACCTCAGTTTATAGTCTCATTCGAAGGACTGTATGGGAAGGAGTCAGAACCAATGTTAACTCCAAGGGGAAAATCCCTTGTACCGAAACGGCCCGGTGGAGATTCGAACCCACAATCCGAGGATCACCAAGATTACGAGTCGCGCTCTACCACCACTGAGCAAATCCGCCCCGGCTCAGGATCAAGACTTCAAGAAGTTTGGTGCTTTGGGGGGTGTAATGGATGCAATACAAACAAAACTGGACCGAATACTAAGAGAAAATTGCGAAAACTGTGTAAAAATCAAGTTAGATATAGAATTGGTGTCATTTACAAATGATGAACAAGCAAAAACAGAGTTAGAATTTGGCGAAATCATCGTGTGTGCTAAAATATTTTGTAAATAAGTGTAAAATTGATAATATCAAACCTAACCCCCAATACTTTCTGAACGAGCTAAAGAACAAATATAAAATTGAAAAATATATGCACTGGATGGAAA
Source organism: Conus betulinus (assembly GCA_016801955.1). Classification (NCBI taxonomy): domain Eukaryota; kingdom Metazoa; phylum Mollusca; class Gastropoda; order Neogastropoda; family Conidae; genus Conus; species Conus betulinus. The sequence goes on from JADBJO010007810.1 coordinate 71,503, forward strand.
TGCGACTCACAGAATTTGGTGAATAGTGGGATCCATATCTCAATCTTGTGAAATGTAACTGATAAAAATAATGATTTGTGTAACATGAGAATATAAAGGTAAAGAAAAAAGGTACCTTTCAGGGAACTCTTCAACGTTTCGTGCTGTAAGCACTTGGTCACGAAGCGAAGTGTTGAGGTTGTAGGGGAAGCTGGCAGGTTTCTTGTGACCATAGTTCAGCCCAAAAAAAACGTGAGGGGGGGGGGGGGAGGTGAACTGTGTTTAATGGTCAACAAAAGGGGGTGGGGCAAAGAGGGGGTGGGGAAAGGTGGGAGGGGAGAGGACCATCTGGGTGGTGGGTTACAGAGAAAGGGGAGGGGGTGGTGGTAAGGAAAACATGGTATAGGGGGGGGGGGGGGGGGGGGGGGGGGGGGGATTTTGCAGCTTGAGATAAGCAAGTTTATTCCCTGACATTGAGTCCATAAGGACTCAAAATGCCAAGGCGTTGAATTAGCTGGCTTTCCATGAATTTGCGGTATTGGCCTCTTTTTGTCCATTGCGCCAAAGCGCTGCCACTCTGATGTGCGACAGGTTATGGTGTTCAGAAGTGAAGTGGTTTGCCACTGGTGTATCTTTTCCTGTCAGGATGTTGTCCCTGTGTTCTTTGAAGCGATCATTGAGTGATCTGTATGTTTCTCCTACATACATCATGGCACACAAGGTACAGGTCAGGACATAGACAACATTTGAGTTTGGCATGTGAAATGGGATTTCACCTGAAACTTATGATCTGATGGGTCTGGATAGTTGTTGCAGGGTTAATAAAAGTACAGTTTTTACATTTAGGTTTCTTGCAAGGGAAATTGCCAGCTTGAGCAGAGGGGTGCGTAGAATGGAAGGCAGCATGCACAAGATGGTCACCAAGGCTTTTGTCCCTCTTGAAATCCACAAGTGGTGGTTGGTGGAATGTATCTTTCAGTGTTGGATCGTTCCTAAGGATCGAGAAAGTTGCGACATAGAATGGTTTTCACGGGTATGTTGTGTGGGTGATAGGTCAAAGTCAGTATGCATCGGTCCGTCTCTGCAGCATCCGCTTCTTTGCTTTTGAGAGCTTGGCATCTAGGAATTGACTTGGCTCGTTCCAGGGCTGATTGTATCAAGCTAAAGGGTAACCTCTGGCAGTGAAAAAAAGTAGCCATGGTTGGTTGTGGCCTCTTTCATCAAAGTCCTGTCTGAGCTACAGAGTCTGCACAGCCTCAGGAACTGGGAAAAAGGGATGCTGTCTTTCGATGCAGGTGGGTGGCTGGATGAGAAGAGAAGGTACGAATGAGGATCTGTTGGTTATAATGTACTGGGGTATGGAGGGATTGTGAGTCTTTCTGGATGTTGATAAGTATGTCGAGAAAAGCAAGGGACGAGTCAGAAATTTCATAGGTAAACTTGATGGATGGATGAAAGTTGTTCGCAAACTGAATGAAGTCAAGAAGTTCTTGCTTAGGGAGCGTGAATATGCCAAGGCAATCATTGATGAATCTTCTAAAGACTTCTGGTAAGTGTCCAGGAAATTGGGAGAAGATCCGGGATTCAACGTAGCCCATGAACAGGCAAGCATAAGATGGACCCATTCGTGTCCCCATTGCAACTTCCTTTGTCTGTTGATAAAATGCATAGCCGAACTCAAAAGTGTTGAGGGTCAAGACGAGCTCTGTCAAGCGTAAAATAGTAGTTGTGTCAACTTTCAAGGAACTCTGGGTCATGAAGTGTTTCACAGCAGACAGTCCATCTTGATGCGGGATGTTAGTGTATAGTGAAGTAACATCCATAGTGAACAGAAAACGGTATTCAGTGTCTTGTGGGAAGAAGTATTTGTTCAGGATCTGTAGAGCGTGATAGGTATCTTTCACATATGTTAGCAAGGATTGGACAAGAGGCTGAAACAGCTGGTGAAGGAACTGGGAGACTTGAGCTGTAGGGCAGGAGCAGGCTGAGACAATAGGTCTGCCTGGGTTATCCGGTTTATGAATCTTTGGCAGTAGATAGAATTTAGATGTACGGGGTTCTTTAATGATGGCTCTTATGGCTTCCGTGGGTAGAATGTCTTTGGAGACTAGTTCTTTGATAGTTTTCCTCACTAGTGCGTTGTCTTGCTTAACTGTAGAGGTTTGGCTGAACTGCGGTCACAAGAAACCTGCCAGCTTCTCCTGCAAACTGCAACCAACAGTTCACTTCGTGACCAAGTGCTTACAGCACGAAACGTTGAAGAGTTCCCTGAAAGATACCTTTTTTCTTTACCTTTATATTTTCATGTTATACGGAAAAGGTACAGCAGTCAACATTTTTCTAATGATTTGTAGAAATGTGTATACCTTCTGATACCTTCTTCACAGATTATTGTACGTTTGTGAATATGACTGGATTATTACACAGTCGGACCTGTTGATGCATTGTGCCTTTATTTAGTGGATGGTGTTCTTTGCCTTTAATTTTTGTATTTATAGTGTTTTGCATGTAATTGTGTCCCCAAAAATTATTTTTAAAAACTGGACTGATTCGTGACGAACAACTTCATGTGGAAGTTTCATCAGAGAGTAAACAAAGGTAAACAAATACTCAGTACCAACATTTGCACTGCTGTTCAACAGACATGTTCCACTTTAAACAAACAGTCCCAAACAGCACTTCAGGCGGGGCTTCAGTCAAGGAGGTCGAGTCACTCTCCCGTCATTTTATATCAGTTAAGAAGTGTGCTGGTGAAGTGCATGTTCGTACCTTTGTCTTTTCCTTGTTCCAGGTTTTTCACTCAGAATTGTGAACGTGCATCTACCATGGGGAAAATTGAGGTTTTAAATGCCAAGGGCGACAAAGTAAAAGCAGAAAAAAAAAGTTCTGTGTGTACAGAATTGGTCTACACACCGTCTCTCTGATCATCCGAAGTTTTCTACCCTCCAGTTGTCCTGTTGTGCCACAGCGATGAATCTCATCGCTCCATATTTTCCAGTCGCTCTACACTTTCATACTTTTACATATTACTTTTGTGTTATGGCCCTCACCTGTCTGATCTTATGTATTTTCCTACTTGCAGCAGATACATGTGATCATGTAACGTTATTCTCGTAGTTGTGCATGTTCCTATTCTCCTGTTGTCCCAATCCTTACAACCTTTGTCGTCAATAATTCTTTGTTACATTATTCCATTTTCAATGTTGTGTACGTTTCTATACTTTTGTGTTCCCACATGCTCTACATATATTACTTAGGCTTTTGTTTTCATGATGGAAAAAAGTAGAAAGAATGGAAATTAATATATTCCCTTAGCTGTTACAGAGTTTATTTGAACCCATAGTAAAAGAATTTTTTCGGGTGATGTGAGTGGTAAATGATTGATGATTCTCGTTTTAATCGATCATTCCGGAATCTTTGGACAATTTCGAGGCTAGTATAATTTGTATATCTAATTCTTTTGACCTCTGTGTCACTCTGTGTTATCTTCGCTCTGTATTTTGCCTGGTCGAAGTTTCC